>JAIFKG010001759.1:0-12505 GCA_020351975.1 Phyllosticta ampelicida
CCCTCTCACCCCCTCCAGCCCTCCCCCCAAAACTGCCCGCATCCTCGTTTCGACTCTTGCCCATCTTAATTGGTTCTAGATTGCACTCGCTGGCATATGAGCGCTCGATTTAGTTTGCCCTTTTTCGTTTTCTTTTTTTTTTTTGGCGCTTCTTGTTGGACATGTGCGCAGCAAGCTTGGAATGGATGGAAACTTGGATGGTTGGGCTATTGATGGGGCTGACAGGCTTCAATTTCGTCTTGCTGTGAGTTGGTAGGTATGTAGTCGGGTAGCATGGTGTCGTCCTTGGGGGGGCCGGGGGGAGGGGGTTCGGGCTTGGTTTGGTTTGGTTTGGTCTTACGACGCGTCTATGTCTATGTGCATGGTGAATCTCCCTGCCATCACTACTGCTTTTGTGTGTGTGTGTGTGTGTGTGTGTGTGTGTGATTCCACGGGTTTGAGATGCCTGGTTCACGAATAGCACGTCGAAAGGCTTACGAAGCGCGATTTGCATTTAGCGCCGTAGTGATTCATCTGGTAGGTTGGCTGCCTACTTGTCAGCGAACCGATCGGGGGAGCATACCGCGGGGGATATCTGATCATAAGACTCGTAGGGAAAAGGGAAAACAAAAGGTACCGCCTTTGCCATGCCATGCCATACCCGAAGCTCAAGTTTGCCTCTTGGCACCATTCACCAAGCGCACTTTGTTCCGTTTCCTCCGTCCCTTTCCATCCGTCCCCCGCCGGTTCACTGCGGCCCTCTCACCCTAGCCGCCTTGAACCGCGACATCTTCTTCACCCTTCCGTCCTCACGCTCCTCGTAGAAATCGCCCGCATCGGCGCCCTCGCCATCCCTGCCTACGATGCCTCCCGTCGCCTCGCCCTCCTTGGCCATGAAGCCGCCCGGCTGCTGCGAGATGAGCCGGGTGCGAGCGCGTTGGTACTCGCTCATGAGCTCGGAGGAGAGCGTCGCCGGGTCGAGCGAGGCATCTTCGGTGCTTGGAGGCGCACGTGTGCTGCCGGGTGGCCGCTCGAGGATGTTGGAGGCGACTGTTGCGTTGGTTGGGGGTGTGGGCGTATGGGGGAGCGCGGTGTCGGTGGCGGCGCGCGTGGATTTGAAGCGGGACTGGCGCTTTTGGGGAGCTGGGTTTTGGTGGGTTGGTGGAAGGGGAGTGTTGGATTGGGACGAGGGAGCGCCGCGCTCAATGACGGCGTCGGAAATGGTATTGACGGCGGGAGCTGCCGGGAGGGAGGGAGAGGACGGAGTTGACGCTTTGGCGGTAGCAGATGGAGGAGGATGAGGAGGGAGAGGTGAAGCAATACCCACGTCGTCGGCAAAGGTAACGGACTTTTTCCTCTGTGGCAACGGGGGGCGCTCCTTAGCCGCTGCCGTTGTCGTCGTCGTCGTCGTCGTCGTCGTCTGTTTCTCCGGTTTCTGGGCCTTCCTGGGCAGCAAAGCTGGTGGAATCTGCTCGTCCGTCTTGACCACCAGGCGATGGAAGCCTTGGGCCTGCTGCAGCACCTCATTGACGTCGGCGTCGGCGGGCGCCTGCGGTCCCACGTTCTCCATCATGCGCGCATTGAGCTTTTCCTCGAGCTCGCACATTTTTTGCACGTACTCTTGTGACACGGCCGGCCGGCTGCGACCCCATTCGTCTTCCTCAATCTCTTCGTCTTCGTCGTCGTCATCGCCTTCGCCCTCCCAATCCTCGTCATCATCGGTGCCGTCATACAGATCCAGCTCCGCCACCACGTTGCCCACCTCATTCAGACTGTACTCGAGCATCTCACGCCGCAGCGCCGCGTCCTCGGGCGACTCGTCGTCTAGGATGACGGGGTTCGGGACGCCCGCGCGCTCAGCGTTAACGACCATGTCGTTGTCATCGAGCTCGATGACGCGGCTGCCTGGCTTGAAGTTTGCATACGACGAGAGCGACTCGTTCTTCTGAGATGGTTCGGGTGCAGGTCCAAGTTCGGATGCTGTGGGCGCCTCTGTGGGTGCCTCTGCTGGCGGCTTGGTGTCAGGCGTAAAGGTGACCGACTTTTTCCTTCGAGGTTCCCCGTCGACCGGGGATCGCAGAATCGAGCCTTCGCTGGACCTCCTTGACGGCTGATCCATATCGGCCAGCTTGGTGAGGTCTATATGAATCTTGTCTGATGGAGGTGGTGCCGGTTTCCCTGGTAAGGCGCGTCCTTTGCCCTTGTCCGTGTCTTTGCCCGCGTCCTCTTCGCTGTTGGTAGCCTCTCGCATTTGCTCCTTTGGCCCATCCTGCAAATCCGTGACTCCGACTTTTCTCAAAGCTTCCACAATCTTGGGAGCCGACTCTCCCGCCTTTTGAACCGAGCTCGTGAGAACGTTGCCTTCTTCGTCCAGCTCTTCGCGAATGTCCATCAACGGACCGCCTTCGTCATCTTGCAAGCTCGGGTTGCTAATGATGAGCACTTTGTTCAGCTTGTCTTCTATCGCATCCAGCTGCTTTTGCACGGTCGCCACATTTTGCTGCACATAGTCCTGGCGCCGACTGATGACGTCTATCACTTGCCCAGCCGTACGTTGCTGCTCAGGACCGAGCAATACACAGATTTCTTCTTCATTGACCAATTCACCACCAGATCTTCGACCAGCTGCCAAGATTTCATCCGCAGATGGATCGCCTCTTTCCTTCTCTTGAAGCGTTTGAATCTCTTCCTTCAGTCCTTCATATTCGGCGTCCCACGTCTGCCAGTGTCGAAGTGACTTGCGGAGCTGCTCTAGCTGAGCCTCGAGGCGTAAACGCTGGCGCTCGAGATCGCTAAGGTGGTCGCGAGCTTCTGCGCTCATCGGGGCCGTTTGCGCCATTTTGGTCAGCGAGGGTGAAGAATAGGCGTGCAAAGGGTCAGAGGTCACAGGTTGACGAAAAACCGAGAGCGGAAGACCGAGCGGACTGCGGCGGGGAGCGCGGGTGGCGTCAGCCAAGCGATTCCGCCGTAGCTTGCACCATCCGTCCATGCTTGGACGTTTGGAGCTCCACTTCACGCCGCATCGACGCCCATTCGACTCGGACCCCAGACCGACCCTCGCGGTCCTCCTGATTCCTTTGAACTTGACATATCTCTCAACCATGTCTCGAGTCGCGCGTCGTGAGAGCGGTGCGACGGCTGTCAAGGGACAAGTTGAGGACGGCGGTGAGCTGCAGCTCCTCCACGCCCATTTCTCCAGCCTACGCCTTCAAGAAGCTCTTCACCTTGATGATTACGCACAAGAAGAAGCTCTCCCTGCTAACGAGTTTCTCTGTGATATAGACATTTGCCCCGTGTGCAAGTCGTCTCGCTACCTCAACCCGAACATGCGGTTCCTCATCAACCCAGAGTGCTATCACCAGATGTGCGAGAGCTGCGTCGATCGGATATACTCGCACGGTCCGGCGCCGTGCAGGGTCGCGGGTTGCAGTAAGACGCTGCGCAAGAATCGGTTCAGGAAAAAGACGTTCGAAGACGTGGAGATTGAGCGAGAGGTGGACATTCGGCGGCGTATGGCTGCAGTGTGAGCGGCCTTGCCACCCTCCATTTGAAGGATGGACTCTAACCGTGCAGATTCAATCGCCGAGAGGACGAATTTGAGTCAGTTCAAGACTATAACGACTACCTCAACGACGTCGAAGACATTACGTACGACCTGATCCACCGCGTCAACGTCGAGGCCGCCGAAGCAAAGCTGCGCCAGTACGCCGAGTCCAACGCGGCATCCATCAAAGAAAACGCATCGCTGGCCGAAGAAGAAGCCACCGCGTGGGAGGTGACGCAAGCCGAGGAAAAGGAACAAGTGCGACTACGTCGCGAAGCCGCAGTGCGGGAGGACGAGGAGCTAGCACGCGAACGCATCGAAGGGCGGCGCGACGTGCTCAACCAGCTGGCATCGGGCCAGGGCGACGCAAAGAAGATCACCCAGGTCCACCTCAAGCGCAGCCAGGCGCGAGCCTCGGGCTCGACGCCTATGCTGCCTTCGTCGTCGTCACGCATTCCCGCCGGCGGCGCCGGCGCCGCTGCCAACGCCCCCGCCCCGGCGAATGGCGCTCCAGGCGGCGGCTTCCATATCAAGGGCCTCAAGAAACGTCTTCCCAAGGAGCCCGAAAAACCGTACGATCCGTTCGACGGCGACACGGACACACGCAAGTTCACGGTCGTCAAGGAGCAATACGACTGGGAGTTTTTGGAAAACTTCGCCAAAACCGTCCCGGCGGCCGTCTCCGGTGGCTACGACTTTCGAGAATACTACTCGCGGGCGCTGTGTGACGCCTTCGCGGGCTTTACCGTGTTTGTGCAGGACGAGTTGGCGACAACGACGGAGGCGCCAGAGGTTACTGCGCAGGCGGCCGCCGTGGCAGCCGGTGGTGGAGGAGCGGCGAAGGCGGATGTCAATATGGATGATGTTTTTTGAATCTGATACCCACGAATTGAAGGAAAGCCGAACTTTGGACATGCATTTCTAGGCGTTGGCTCAAGGCTATGGGGCGGGCTGAATCATCTACGCAAGGCTCAATGAGTGGAAAAGGTCATGGAACGGTTTCTTGCGTTTTGTGCGAATCGACCGATCCACTACAGCAGCAACCAGGCATGAACGAGGTGGGTGGGCATCGGTACCTTTTCTTGAATGGATGGTGGATGGATGGATGGATAAATTAAGCGCTAGGCGCGTGAATGGATGGTGGTAGCGTGAGAGTTAAGGCACCGAAGTGATCTTGCACGTGATTACTTGTTGTTGTATCTGATTACATGCAGCTGTTCGCAGCAAGGATGATTGGCCAAGAGTTTGGCTGTTGGATGGGCTGCTAGATGGAACAGAAAGCAAGTCTAAATAATCACAAGAAGGAAGTGAGCGAAGGCTGCAGAGACCCAGTGGAGCGCGGACACAGACCTAACGTCTTGTGAGAGAAAAGGAGAAGAAGGAGGAGAAGTGGACACTAGAAGCAAATTGTATAGATACAGCAGTGGACAACACATGGGCGCGGGCCCAAGAGATATGAATGGAAGGACCCCAAGGAGAGACCATCTGAGGAAGTCCTGCGGAGCCGGACCTGTGATTCTAGAGATTCAACAAGTGAACGATATAATCCATCCAAGTCTACCTTCTCTTTCTAACCACCCAAGTCAACCGTGCCTTTCGATCCACCCAGGTCTTCTAAGTCTTTTTTTTTTTTTTTAATAGCGATCCAGTTCTACCATTTCCCTTCCCTTTACTCCAAGTCTTTTCATTTTTCTATTCTTGCGCCAAAGCAGGACCAACTGAGCCCAATCTCTATTCCAGTTTCATCTAATCCCCGATCTCTAGATGTCTGAGCTGTCTTATCTTGCTTACTCGTCTCCGCTGAAAATCTTGCTGCCTTAAATGCTCGACTTAGCGCCGTCGACACCCACGTCTTTGACGGCGGGGCCCGATGCCGTGGACTTGGAGTCATTGCCCTTAGCAGAGCGGCTCCGACGATTAATCGACTCAGGTGTTTCGACGAAGGAGACCTCGTCGCCGGAGGAAAGGCCGATGGTGTAGGTACGCCATTCGGTATTCTGCCAGCCGGTGCCTGTTGTCGAGACGGTCAGTGAAAAAGTCCAAACTGTGCCTGTGCCTCTTCGCGTGGGTGGATGTAAGCCAAGGCAAGTGTCCAAGGCCACGTGGAAAAAAGAAGCATGCCAAGGCGAGGCAACGGGAAGGAGCCATAGCCATGTTCAATTCATGCGTCCATCCCGCTCCTCGGCTCCTGGCACCGCTGGCGGCGCAAATATGCGATTACAACCACGTACCGCGAACCTTATCATAGTCAGACCAGTCGCCCGTCAGAAAGTGCAAGACGCCGCCATGCGTCACAACGACTATTTCCTCATCGTCCTTGCTCTTGGCAGCCAGATCTCGCAGCCACAGCCTAGCGTCACGAGCTCGCGCCGCAACGGCCGCGTCCTCGGGCGCCCATCTGCCCTTTTTCGAATTCCAGCCTTCTTCGACGCCGCTGAGGTCGACGGGCTGGCCGGCGAACTCGCGAGCTACCTCGGACGGATCGCTGCCCGTATCGCAGGGCAGGTCGCTGGTCTCTTGCAGCTCGGGCAGCGCTACGACCTTCAATTTCTTTTGCTCGATGGCTGGCGAGAAGGAGAGAAGGGCCGTATAGACGGTTCGTTTGAGAGGCGAGGCGATGACGTGCGAGATGCGCGATTGGTAGGGGAAGCTGTCGCGCAGATCGTAGCATTGCTGTTTGCCCTTGTCCGTGAGGAGAGGATCCAGCATCGTGTGGTTATCTGGGGTAACGTTGTGCCAGCCCTCGGCGTGACGAACGCAGTGAATCTTTGGTGCCATGGTGCCGAAGATGGCTTGCAGTGTTGACGATGTGGTGTGTTAAGGGAGGTGTGCACGAGACGACGAAGCGCAAGTCGGGGTGTCCAGAAGAGAAACGTTCTAGAGATGCTGAAAAAGACTGAGAAGAAAGTTAAACAAATATCGATTCCAAGGATGATCTAAGGCCATGTGGAGCAATGGGTGGATGAGGATGCTGGGGAGAAAGTGGGGCGTTCAGTTTACCCGTCAAGCTTGACACCACAGAGGCACTTGCCGCTGTCTCGTTCTGCGCGAGTCAAGTCGCGGACACATTCCCGTCAACACCATAGACCTGGATACTGAGGCTTTGCGCAGTCCGAAGGCCTACACTTAGGCTGGGTCGACGACTACTGCAAGCTTCCACGGAGCCATCTCATCGTGGATAAGGTTTGACGGACGGCGACGGGCTTTGCGGCTTTGCAGCTTTGGGCTAGAGACGATGGACTCGTGCGGATCACTCCTTGGCCTCGAGCAGTAGACAACACGAACGCTAGACGCAACAGATGTAGAGGCCAAAAAAAGAAGCCCAGGCAGCAAGATTTTGGAAACGCGGGGTCCGGACCGCCATCACAACATGTCTCGGTGCTATGGCCCGTACAGCCATCGTTTGGAAGGCGAATCCAGAGGCGTCCAAAAATGCGGATGCGCCCGCAGCCGACGCTTTTAATTGTGCAAGGAATCGCCGCGCCCGGGGATACCCCCTTGCCATGTGGCTGTCAACTGAAGCAAAGCGAGCACCCGAAGGCCAAGCAACGGGACGCGCAACTCGCCAGACGGACCGCAGCGGAGCACATAGCTGACGACGACACGGGTTTGGCGGACCCCACGACGGCCGGAGCTGAAGCATGCGGAATACAGCGGCGGGGGCCGGGCAGAGATGGACGATGACGAAGTGCAGAAATGAAAAATGAAAACGAAGAACGAAAGGGCCGGCCAGGACGACGATGACGATGTGGATGGCGGGAGGCGGGAGTGCATGGGTTAGAAGCCACATAGGTTCCAGGCTAGACATAGGGCTGGGACAGGGCAGCACGACTAGCTGGTGGTGAGCTGGTGCAACACTTTTCGACCGGCGAGTGCAGCAAACGCACTCGACATCCGGAACGGTGGCTTGGCTATCACAAGGCCTGTAGCTGATGTCATGCGGCCCCTTGGACAGTCTGGTAGCAGCCTTGAGCCTCTGTCCGCCCGGTCTCCGCTCGCTGTCCGTGGATTGTCCATTGTGGATTGCATCGCGACGTGCCGGGCTACCTGCGCGCCCAGCCCTCCCCTGCCATGAATAAAGAATCACCCGTCGCCGATCCTCCTACAAAGCCCTCCCACGTCGCTTCGCTGCTCTTGTCCTCTCGCATGTGCGACACGCAGCTTTGTGCTCCAGTCCAGCCCATCCCAAGCCATGAAGCTTCACCTGTCTCTTGCCTCGCTCGCTGGCCTCGCTGGCCTGCCTGGCCTAGTCTCGCACGCGTCAGGTAAGCACCTAGAAAAGCAACCGCCAGAAAGACGCGCCAGCCTGCAAACTGACACCCACGTCAGCCACTGCCATCGCGCTTCCTCGCAATCCATCTCCGGGAGAAGCTGCTGCCCTGGCGCTTGCTCCTGCCCTGCACAAGCGTGGCTCTCCTGACGCTCCGAGTGGATACACCCCTGCCAAGGTCGACTGCCCATCCTCGAGACCAACCCTCAGAAATGGCCTGGCACTTTCCCAAGAAGAGACTTCGTGGCTCAAGTCCAGACGAAATGTCACTATTCCGGCCATGCGTGAGCTCCTCGGCAGGCTGGGCATCACTGGATTTGACTCGAATTCCTACTTTGATACCTATGCCAGTAATGACTCTGCTTTGCCTAACATCGCGATTGGTATATCCGGTGGCGGCTATCGTGCCATGTTGAACGGTGCCGGTGCTGTTGCCGCCTTCGACAGCAGAACCGACAATTCCACTGGAAAAGGCCACCTGGGGGGCCTCTTGCAATCATCCACTTATTTGGCAGGCTTGTCTGGCGGCAGTTGGCTCGTTGGCTCTCTCTACACGAACAACTGGACGAGCGTACAGAACATCATCAATACCAACACACGTTACTCTGGATCCTTGTGGCACTTTGAAAACTCCATCTTCAAAGGTCCTGATACCGGCGGTCTCCAAATCCTCGACTCGGCCGAATACTACAACAATCTTTACGACACGGTCAGCGCCAAGGCTGCTGCTGGATTTGACACTACTCTCACAGACTACTGGAGCCGCGCTTTGTCTTTCCAGCTGGTAAATGCTTCTAATGGTGGACCGGGTGCGTAATGTTTGCCCCCTACACTTGAGGCACTAACTGACAGTCGTAGCCTACACTTTTTCCTCTATCCAGGATGACACTGAGTTCAAAAATGGAAATACTCCCATGCCAATTCTCGTTGCCGACGAACGTAACCCAGGACAAACCATCATTTCTGGAAATGCTACCAACTTCGAGTTTACCCCATGGGAGATGGGCTCTTACGATCCAACTGTCTTTGGCTTTGTGCCTCTGCGCTATGTTGGATCCAACTTTAATGCGGGATCTCTGCCCGCCGACCAGTCTTGCATTCGCGGATTCGACAACGCCGCGTTTGTGATGGGCACATCGTCCTCCTTGTTCAACCAGTTCCTCCTTAGTATCAACTCCACCAGCGTTCCATCTCTGCTCAAGGGCGCTATTACCAGTGTACTTGACAAGGTTGGCGCCAGCGACGACGACATTGCGTCCTGGCAGCCCAATCCTTTCTATGGCTGGAACAATCAAACCAACCCCAACGCTGTTGACAAGCAGCTCACTCTCGTCGACGGCGGCGAGGATCTTCAGAACATTCCTCTGACGCCTCTGATCCAGCCTCTCCGCAACGTGGATGTTATCTTTGCAGTGGACTCATCCGCAGACACTACCTCCTCCGTTGGCGCCAATTGGCCCAATGGCACAGCGCTCGTGGCAACGTACGAAAGATCCTTGAACGACTCCCATGCCAATGGGACCATCTTTCCCTCGATTCCTGACCAGAACACATTTGTCAACTTGGGATTGAACAACAAGCCTACCATGTTTGGATGTGACGCTGCCAACTTTTCGAGTAGCACTCCCATCGTCGTCTACGTTCCCGTGAGTGCTGCGCAACAACGAACCCTCCAACGAGCATGACAGCTGACCTTTCCAGAACTCGCCTTACGTCTTCAACAGCAACATCTCAACTTTCACCGACTCCTATACCCTGGCGCAGCGTAATGCTATGATCGAAAACGGCTACGATGTGGCGACGATGGGCAACGGCACTGTCGACAGCGACTGGCCCGCCTGCGTCGGCTGCGCCATCATGTCGCGCAGCTGGACCCGCACAAACACGTCCGTTCCGGACATTTGCAACCAGTGCCTCAAGCGCTACTGCTGGGATGGCACTGTCAACTCAACCACTCCGACACCCTACCAGCCCACCATGCGTCTGCAGGCTCTCGGCGTCACTAGTGCCGGCCTGAGGCGCAGGGCGGTCCCAGCAGCCACGGCCATGATTGGCGCTGTTGGTGTGACCGGTACTCTTCTCTTCTAAAACAGGAGCAACTTGGCTTTTTCGAGCTTTCGCATTTGCTTTTCTTGGGGGCGGGTTTGGACGCATCGGTGGGATCGAAAACATGGCTTGCATTTACGACCAGCACGCATGGATGGGCATTATTGGCGTTTAATTTTACGATTACTTCCATCTATCTACTGCATGGCACGTGGTATAGGCGACGCAGCATTGGTTGCTTACAGATGATGCATTTGACGACTTATGAGAAGATTTTGCATATTTAGTCATTATGGAGAAGTCAATTTTGAATGGCTAAAGTACTTGAGCAGTCACTCAAAAGGCTCTGATCGTACATTGGTGCTTCTGTAAAACTCTTAATTCAGGGAGAATTGATCCCCAAGTGCTTAATGAATGCATCCTATCAAATGCTCCTGGTTGGTGAAGGCTACTTCTTTGAAATTTTGCCGAAGACAGCCCGAAAGCTATCAGCTATGTTGTCGAAGACAGCGCCCCACGCGCTCCAACTTCGAACTTTTAAATTTAGACGTGGTCAGAAGGTTCACTCGCATCCTCAAGACTTCCGAGGGCATGCAGGCCGCAAGGCTTGGTCTGATGACGCTCTGACCACCACCTATTTCAACCACAGCGGGGCACCATGACTCGAATTATTTTTCCGCATGCACCACCGCCGCATCGCCCGATGTTTCCGTTCTTCTCCCTCACTACCAACATTTGACACTTCGACAGACAGTCCTCGTTGCTTGTTACTCTTGTTCGCAGCCTGCCACTGCCCCTTCTCTGATCTCATGCGCTTCTCTCTACGCGAGTAAGATATACGCATTTCCTTGTCTCAGCCTCCACAACGCGCTCCCACTCGATTCGCACGACTTTCACGGCCTCCTACGACCTTCCCGGTCCGCCGCCCGCACCCCTCGCTGCCTCCTATTCCATTGCATAATGACGGCGCCCTCCGCTCCGGCAGTAGCGCCGGTGCTCTCAACACCTGAAACGCGCATCTTCGAAGATCCCACCGAGCCCATTGAGCCTGTCTCTGTCGGACGCGTATCAGACGCACAGCTAGCCGCTGTGTACGAGGTGGAACGGACAGTACGCGAGATTCGCGCCGGCCGCTGGAAGCGCATCGCGCTGCAATTCCCTGATGGCATGCTCATGGATGCGCCGCGGGTGTACGAGGCGCTGAGAAGAGGGTTGGACAAAGCGAGGACAGAAGCTGTCGCGCGGTGCTTGAATTGGGTGAATTTGAACGCAGAAGAGGTTGAGGACCGCGCGCAAAACAAGACGGACGAGGAAGAGCAATTGTACATTCTGGGAGACACGTCGTATGGGGCTTGCTGCGTCGATGAGGTTGCGGCAGAGCATGTGGATGCAGATGTCGTGGTACATTATGGACGTTCATGTCTATCGCCTACCGCACGCTTGCCCGTCATTTACGTATTTACAACGAGGCCGCTGGATCTGAATCCGGTGGTGACATGCTTTGAGCAAACCTACCCAGAAAAAGAGCAAAAAATTGTGCTGATGGCGGATATCCCATTCTCGGGTCACTTGCCCGAACTACATAGACGGCTGCGAGACCGAGGATACGCAAATATTTTCCTTGCTGACATTGTGCACGATCCTTCTGCGCCGCTGCCGAATAGGACGGTGCCGCCAGAGGTCAAAGACGATGCGCAGGCATTGAGGAACTACCAACTCTTCCACATTTCGGATCCACCTACAGCGCTGCTTCTTACTCTTTCGTCGCGCGTTGGGGCAATTCACATTTATCCCACCACAGGCGACACCTCGACCCAGCCGCAAGCCCTTTTGGCAACGTCTGCGCAAACACTGCGCCGGCGATATGCGCTTATCACGCGCCTGTCCACGGCTCCGATCTTTGGCATCCTCATCAACACGCTATCAGTCAAAAACTATCTGCACGTGGTAGAGCACGTCAAGAAAATGATTGCCGCGGCGGACAAGAAATGCTACACGTTTGTCGTTGGCAAGATCAATGCGGCCAAGGTTGCCAACTTTTCCGAGGTTGACGGATGGGTGGTGATTGGGTGCTGGGAGAGCAGTCTGGTCGAAAGCAAGGAATTCTGGAAGCCCATCATCACGCCGTTTGAGCTGCAGCTAGCGCTCAAGAGCGACGAGGAGCGTGTGTGGACGGGCGAGTGGACGGGCGACTTTATGACGGTCCTGGAGAAAGAGAGGGATGTGGATGAAAAGCGGGTGCAAGCAGCAAAGGGCGACGACGAAAACGGCAGTGCATCGTCTGAGGAAGAGTCGGCGCCGCCCGAGTTCGACCTACGCACCGGGCGCTACGTCTCGCACGCACGGCCGATGCGGACAACAGCGACAGCGGCCGGATACAGTGCTGGACGGAACGATGCGGCGGCGGCGATCAATGCTGCCTCAGTGCAGCTTATCAAGCGTGCAAATGGCGATGTCGCACAGATTGGCGGCGTGGCATCTCCGGGGGCCGAATTTCTGCGCAGCCAACGCACATGGCAGGGCCTGGGGAGCGACTTTGGCCAAGACGAAGGATACGAAGGACAACAGGGCGCCGTTGTGGAGGAAGGGCGGAGCGGCATAGCGCGTGGTTACACGCACGGGGTTGGGGTTGGGGAAGGCCATGGGGCGGCTCGGGAGGTTAGGTA
>JAIFKG010001760.1:0-50302 GCA_020351975.1 Phyllosticta ampelicida
CCCCCCCTCTCTCCTCTGCCCGCGCTTTCCGCCGCCACCCTCGTCGTCGTTGTTGTCGGGAATCGAGCGTGTGTGGTGGAGGGGCGGGGGGTTTCTTTTTTCCTTTTTTTTCTTCGGCTGTGCGACGTCGGTTTAATGGCCGCCTGTCGCATGCCTGCTTCCCCGATGTTGCCAACGGAAAGTGCACAAGAGAGAGAGAGAGAGAGAGAGAGAGAGAGAGGCCTAGGTGTGTTTTAAGTTGAGCGCTAACGACTACAGACAAGAGGGGCGCGGGCGGATCGGTGAAGAAGATGGTGTTTGTTTGGACACGGGGAAACCGGGGCAAGCAAGCGACGAAGCCAGAGCGCGTGCGCACCGCGCACGCGAACGGGGGAGAGGGCTCCTTGAGACCATCTTACTATTGCTCTCGGTTGTCCCAGGTCGCAGACTCGCTACCGTCCACGCTTCCATCATCCACACCTCTCGCGTGGGAATCGACGCCATGTCATCAACGCAGTTCCATGCGTGCTGGCTTGTTGGCATCGCGAGCGCGCCGCCCACACGCACCATTGCGACCTCGTCATGGTCGCTTGCATAGGCAGATGGCAGGGGTTTGGCAGCCTCGTGTCTGCAAACATCACACCTTTTGCGATCGTCCGCAAACTCCCCTCGGCGCCGCGACCCCATCGGCTGGAAATCACCTCTATCGCGACAATATCGACGATGCCAATTTGAATTGAGTTGGGTCCGCAGGCATTCGCATTCGGCGCCGCCGAAGGGGGGACCTTTTGGGGAGGGATCGAGTCGTGCGAAGTTCCCAGACGTCTGCAAGCCGTCTGGCAACTGCGAGCAAGTAGCTAGCTTAAGCTTGTTATCCCTGTGGGGCGGCTCGCCAATATGCTGCTGATGGATGGGTCAGATTTGCGTTTTCCGTTTTGGCAGGGAGGAAGGGGAGGAGGAGCAAAGCAAATAAGCTCGAGTCGAGCTGCCAAAATTAGATTGTCAGTCCGGTATGAACACTAACAGCAGACGGCCCGCGACATGACCGCGCGACCTTTTCATTCTTCATTTCTTTTTTTTTTTTTGAGACAACGGTGCTGACAATGACATCTGTGACCACAATTATGCCGTAGATGCCAGAGCTTATGCTGTGCAGACGGTGGACGCACATGTAAGGGACGACGCAGGCACAGGCAAGTAGGGTCGGTGAAAGGCTGCAAAGGCGAAGTTCTTGAATTACGAAAATGGCGACTAGTGCTCCTACGTCTAGACAGCTGCAGCCATCCTTGTACATGCAACACTCAGATACTTGACGTGCGTGAAAAGTGCTTCGGAACATCTCACGACGCACCTCTGCTTGAACACTGAGTTATCAGCCAAACCAACCTTCTGGGTCACTAGCTTTCCCGCGACCGACCGATGCGGATGCGCCCAGGAACCAAACGGACGACGACAGGGAGTCCGGGAGCTGACAGGGTAAAGGAAGAGGCAAATTTCCGTCCCGTCCTCCGACGACGACTGCGGAACTGGAAAGCCCCAAGCTCTCAGGTACGCGACAACATTGCCATTCTCGGCGAATCTGGATAAGAGCGGCTGAAAATGTGTCAAACAGGGAATTTAAAGACCAAGTTTGTCCAAACAAGGCTCCGTCCGCATAACTTGGGGCAGATCAAGATTCAGCTGACTCTGCTTTGTTCTGGTCAAGCTCCGCCGAACGAAGCTCTCGGAGCGTCGCCGCGGAGGCCAAAATCTCCTGCAGCAGCTTGGAGTAGTCCCATCCCAGACCGCTGGCGGCGAGCGCGCACAGACTGGCCTGGTCTTCGCGGCCAGGACGACCTGGTCCAGTCATGTTCTAGGAGCCATGGTGATTAGTGGGGGCGATTTCGCAAGAACTCAACACGCAATAGACCAACCGGCTTCATGTTGATGTCGAAAAGGGCAAAGGGGCTGGCCGGCTCGTTGCTGAACCGTCGAATGTCAATTCTGATGGGTGCCTTGGTCTTGAGCAGTGCAGCGACGCCGGTGCACTCGAGAGACGCTTGCTTGTATGCAGGATCCGCCGACTCTTCCTCTGCAGTCAGTGCGCGCGAGTTAGCCGTCACCGCCACATCGCCACTGTACGGCGCAATGCCGCCGACTTGGTTGAACCTGATCACTATGGGCATGGCCCAATAGCTAGGTCGCTCTGCCGACGGCGGCATCACCGTGATGGTGGCTTCTTGGCCCGTGAGGTACTCCTCCAATATCACAGATGGGGATTCCTTCCACAATCCTTCGACGTGGCTTTGCAATTCGTCCAGGGAGACGCAAAGCTTCACGCCGTGGCTACCGCGTCCTCGAACTGGCTTCGCAATGACTGGTCGGCCGCTCAGCTTTGCCTTCTCTAGCACAGCCGCGAGGTCGTCGCCCATCTCTGCCAGGCAGGACACTGGAATTGTGAAGGCACCCTGCTCTTTCAGAATGCAGTTCACCAAGGCCTTGTCATCATATATCTCTGCCAACAGAGGCGGCTGTCCCACGACACGCACGTCGTCTTGAAGCACGTCAAGCGCCGCAGATGTCTGCAGGGGGTGTTCCTTGAAGAGCACCGTGTTTGCCCATAGATGGGTCGCGCCGGCACGCACTGCCTCCAAGATTCCCGCCTCAGTATCCGCAAACGACCAGTCTTCGTCTCTGGCCAGATCGGGCTTCTCTGCGGGGGTCACCACGGAGAATCCGCCGGAGCGAGAGACGGTGTAGGCAATGTCGGCGCATGAGTCACGATAGCCGTTGGGTTTCTTTGGCTTGTGCACGCCATTGAGGACAGGCGGGTCGAGAGCCTGGTAGAGCACGGCGAGACGGGGCTTCATTTGGCTGGAGAAGAGACGGAGTGAGCTGGCAGATGTGGGGTAGCGCATCGCGTTGCGGCGGTGGATGGCTGGGTTCGCACTCTGTGTTTGGCCTTCCTGGTACGATCTGGCTAGAATCAGATTTACGAGCTAGACGTGAATCAAACATTTGGGGCTCCTTTACCGGAAGGGCGACGTTGCCTCGACTTTGGTGTACATTCCATGGTGTAGTGCTGCATCATGGTCAGATGTATAAGGTTCGCCCGATTCGCGATGCGGACTTAAAAAAGGCCCCCCGGAGATAAAGCTCCTGGTATCTACAAAGCGCCCAGCACCAAGAAACAATCATTCGGATTTGAATCCATTGTCTTACTCTCTCATCTTGATCTTGAATATTTCAACCTGGTGGCTCGGGATTATAGTTGACGTTTCTGTATCTTGCATAAAAATTGATCATTGTATTACCATCACCGGTCAGCTGGTCTATTCAATTTTCCAGAGTTCATCGATGATGCTTTTCCCGGGCATCTTAAGAGGCATGGGGAGTACTTGTCAGATATAGGGCATACTTCTATCTCCCTCATATATTTAGGTAAAATACGTACCGAGAGGACAGATTCTGAAGACAAGCTGTCAGAGATGCAAGAGATTGCAGAAACCGTCCAATCACGACTTCATTGCAATTAGGAAGAGTTAATGGAGCTGAAATTCGAGTCGTGATACATTTGAAATTCCAAGTATGGCATCTGCAAAAGAATAACATTTCGAAGAAACGTCTGGAAAGGACTTTTGTTTCTGGGCCAGCCATTGCAATGTATTGGAAAGAACAGGTTCCTCGGTTTGCAGTAATGTTTGCTTTGCAAAGTACACTTCTGAGATCTAAACATCGGAACTCACGATACAACCAACAAGAGAGGTGGTCACAGGAAACAACAAAATCACTCCCGTTACCTTATAGTTGGCCAACCCGTAACCTCACTCTTTCCCCCCTACCTCATGCTGATAGTCCCGCAAAATCTCCAACGGTGGCAAGACTGGGCCATCGCTGTTGGGGCCAATTATTGTTTGCGCACTGTGAGGTTGTGTAACTGCTCTGAAGTTCAAGATGCTCTTACCTTAACCCCAGTTGCCCAATGCGACACAGAGAACCCCGCACAGTGGAGGGGCCACAAGCGATCAGGGAACTGCGAAACGAATGTGCAGAACATCCCAGCTTGTGTGAACGGAGAGAGTAGCTTGGAGCGATTTAAAATGAAACATGGACACATCGCACTGCCAAACTCATACAAACGACACAGTCGATGTCATCAGTCAGACCAGCGCTACACGGGGAGGCGCGTGATGGAGCGTAATAAGAGTGCCGAGAATATCAGAGCCTTGAATGTTTTTCCAGAACCTGCAAGCCATGCTGACTGCAGCTTACTACTAGGTAGTCGCAGCGCTCACCTTCCTCGTTGTCTACTGATATTAGCAAAATATGAACACGCTGGTCAAGGATTCGTTCAAATCGGGGTTGGACAACTTCAGCCACCGCCCATGTCGAGTTTTTGATAGCTATACACCATCCTCCGGCGCAAATCCATTCTCAGAGTCTCGGCACTGTCAGAGTGCCGAGTACCTTTGCTCGGCAACTTGACTTGGAGTGCACATCTGTGGGGAGACCATGCCTCAATCGGAGCCCCTCACCCGCACCAGTAAGACCTCTAAATGGTAAGAAGCAGAATTGCCACGGAAATGGATGACTTGATGATGGCATCCCGGAAAAGCTTGTGTGAAATCCATCCCGTCAAGTTGCCCCTCGTGTTGGTGCGATTTTAAGCAGTGAAAGATGGCCTCAGTCAAACGATAATTTAGTCAGCTTGTCTCTCACCTGGGCGCGTCCTACATCTCTCTTTACTCTCGTATCCATACCTTTACCAACGCTATTCCTTCGGCTGACACTCACTTCCCCGCTTTCGACGTCACTTGCGCTATTCTCAGAATGATTCTATATTCCTAATGTCTTTGACAACTTTGTTGGCCAGAGAGGACTACGGATTCGCCTGTCCGGACGGAGGGACCTGGTATTCTTGCGGAAGCGGAACAAAATTCGTTGGTTGCTGCACCAAAGATCCTTGCAACGACGTTGGGTGCGGCGACGGGACTTTGAAGAAGGCGACCTACGACACGTCCAAATACGGGGAGTTTCCTGACCTCGAGTGCGAAGCTGGAAGCTTCTACACATGTAACTTTACGACACCGGCTTTCTGGGGCTGCTGTGCGAGTTCCGCCTGCGCAAACACCACTGGCTGTCCTCAAAGCCAACTCGCGGCGGCATACCTGGGAAACAACGCTGCAAAAGCAAGCGCATACTCTCCTACTGGAGGACCTTCTACCACATCTAGATCGAGCTCTGCAGCTTCAACTTCGGCAAGTTCCTCTGACAACAAATCCCATGGCACTGGAACCATCATAGGCGCGGCAGTTGGCGGCGCGATAGCAGGCGCACTCATTCTCGGAACGCTCATCTTCTTCTGTCTTCGATATCGACGTTCCAAGATTCGAGCAAGGCAAGCCGAGGACAATCCTTCCTCTGAAGACACTCCAGCGGTCAAGCCAGAGCTTTCAGCAAGTGATTCTGTCCGAGCCAAAGGTTTGAGACACCCCAGATAAAATTCAACATCTTGACTAACGCGATTCCATGCAGGCGCAGTCTTCCCACCTCGATACTCTTCAATAGTAAATCCATCCGAGGCCTTTGAATTGGAAGACACCGGAGTCCGCACATCTGAGCTCCAGGGTGACGAGGCATCGCATATCCGGTCCGAGTTGGGGGGCAGGGACGTCGGCGACGCGATATCTGAGATGGATGGGAGCTCCACACCCTCAACACCACGTGGCTTGCGCCGCTCCGCCATGGTGGCTGCAGCCAGAGTTAAGAAACTGGCACCAGATGGGCTGCGGCATCACGGGGGCGATGACAAGTCGGAGTTAACCATGTCAGCCCACAGCAGTCCAAAGTCGTCGCCCTCGCCGCGCAGCTTCTCTTTTCCGCGAGATAGTGACAGCGCCGTCAGCAGCGAGGCATCGTCTCCTTTGACCCCGAGATTCGTGGCACCGCATGCGTCGAGTCCGAAGCATCCGCCCATTATTGAAGAGGAGACAAGAGATGATGATGATAGGTGAGATGTATATCAGGTGTGGTTGTTTTGTTCTTTTTGAATTACCCGCGCGTTTCTTGACGCAAATGTTTGTCTGTTTGAAAAGCCGCTCAGGTCTTGTGCAGTACCTGTCTTGAAGATTCTAATTGGTGATTCTCTGCCGCAACCTCTTTTGGTGCATAGCCATAAGACTGTAATCCTTTGATGACAGTCGGGTTAAATAGAATGCTGCTCGTCCGGTCTATTTCCATCAGCCCAATGCTCGCAATCGCATCAAAAGCGTCCATCAAGTTAAACAACTCGACAGATAGAGTCCAGTTGCAACCCCACACTAAATGCCGGCGAAGCTGAGAAAGTCTGCAGGCTAAAGAACCTCCCTCAGCTGCAGCTTACTGAACGCCAAACGCTAGCGTGAATTCGGCAATTCTGGGGGGCAGCACCCTACACCACCCATGCCCAGGCTGTGAATATTGGTCAGCGATAGCCTACACGGCCCTTTGGTAGACTTGGGGTGATCGTATCAATGATACGGCCAATGTTTACGTACTTGGCGCGAAAGTGGGTCGTCAACGTGAACTTGTGCGCAGGGAAAGCTCCCTGCGTTATCTGATGTGCAGGGTACGGAAGACGTGGCAAGGCCGGCTGCCATGTCGCCTCAGCCCGCTGCGACGAGTGACAAAAATGCCTAAAGCATATCTTCCAGACGTAACTGTGAACAAACCACACAACTTGAACGTCAGATGAGAGCCATGACAGCTTAAGAGTTGCCTAAGCAAGAGGCACATATCAAAGGCTGAGGTTTTCGTAATCCAGCGACAGGTGTCTTACCTGTGGTCTACATTGCTTTTGTTGACTGCGTCTGAAGATGTTACGTGAGAAAAAACGCCATTTTCAAGACGCAGCCTTATGGCGACCACCCGCGAAAAGGCTGAAGAGCCGCAGGTCGCAAAAGCGGTCAGGCTCTCCTGTTCCCCTCGGCCAGGATGGTCTCAAAAAATGTTGCTACCTCGAGCGTTTTGCGCACTTCAGTTGTTCCAACTATTCCAGTTTGGTAGAGCCGCAAACACCACTCTGTCCTGGAATGCATCCGCCACGGCCTCCAGTCCCTTTCCAATCGACACCGTGAATGCGACATGCGGAGAGTCTATACGATTAATGTGCAAAGTCGGCGGAGTTTCGCCCTGTTGTAGTCAACACGGGTTTGGTCTCTCTTTCTGGCCTATTCTCTCTGCTCTGCACTTCAGTGCTAACACATAGCAAAACACCAGACAATGCGGTGGAACATCAGGTTTCTGCGGCTCGGGATGCCAGAGTGATTTTCGCAGTTGCAAAATACCAAATACTACTCTCGGGAATCCAGCGTGTAGTTGGGCGGATGCAGGCTCAAGTCCACGTGCGACGGCCGCTGTGGAATTCAGTTCCACAACTCCATCTGCAACGCAGACGCTGGTCCAAATGAGTTCTCCCAATACGGCGTATACCAGTACGGTAAGTGCTGCAGTTCCTCTGGGTAAGTGGGCTTCCAGGCGCACGGTTGTTGATCTTTGCCTCATTACGTACTCCAGATTCTGCGGGAGTACATCTATACATTGCGAAAAGGGCTGCCAAAGCGGTTGTAACGATGATAATGTGTCTGCTCATTCATCCGGTGCAACTGTCACAGCGACGGGGCCTGGGTCACAAGCTACGTCAACTTCCGGAGCAGTGGCGATGTTGACGACTGCGGGTTCTGGGATCGGATATCTGACTTTGATACTATCGCTCTTCGGCTTCCTCGTCCTCTAGTTTGATCCAGGTTTGGAGGTTTGGACAGCGTAACACAAAATTTGTGACTGAATAATGACTAGACAAAAATGAAGGCAATTTATTCTAAGAGATTCTGATCTAGACCAGATCCTGGGAGACAGGTCCGAGGGCATTCGGACAAACTGGAGGTTGCGTAGGTTGACCGCGCGTCCTGCCGCCACTGTTGCTCACATTCAATCTCCCAAGACGATTGAGCTCGTTAAGATCACGTCAGATTCGACCAAGCCCTGCTGCTGCAAGTGATGTCTCCGGAGCCGGGGGCGGTCGAGACCACGGCAGCTGATCCGGTGAGATCCAACCTCAAGCTTCCCGTCAGCCAAGAAGACAGCGATTCATGGGGCTACGACAAACCTCTGCGTCTCCTAAACCAGGAGCAAAAGGGGCTGGACTGCCGTCGGACCTGGGAGGTTGAACCACCGAGGAAAAGCTGGATTATGTGCCAAGCACTGGAACCCGATTTCAAGGACGAGATCCCTGTGCTAGATCCGGTGCCGAATTTCACAATCTTGTGCGAAGATGTCTTGTATAGACCTTCAGGTCCAAGGTCGTTTGGCCCTGTAGCCTTTCTTGGAGATGTTGGACAAGCTGGACTTGCCTAGCCTAGTACAGAGGGTCCAGATAAAAGAGGTCTAGTAGCAGCCTAGTGAATAGTTCCAAATCAATTAGTAATGGCAACGAACTTCCCTAAGGACGACCTAGAGGAACAAGGCCCTTCGGGGGAGCGAATCCTGGAATAAGACCGGTTAAAGGATAGAGTGAAAATCAAGGGCGACCTGCCTCTGATCCCTAGTGGTGTGGAAGTGCTCGCTAACATTAAAGCTCCTTTGGATAGTGGAGCTCAGATAAATTGAATCTCTAAGGAAACCGTGCGACCAAGTGGACTGGTCACCAAAGAAATGCGTCCTAGATCCATATTGTTTTCCCTGGTTGGAATCCACGGCGTGTAAAGCAGGGATACTCAACCTTATAGGGGGTGGATTGCTGCACTGCCCATATAGGTCAATGGACACGCTTTCGCGGACGCTTGTCCCGTCTCAGAAAACTGCTCTCATCCCATGATTTTGGGGATACCTCTTCTTTCAACCGCCTCGTTCTCGGTGAATTTCTGGCCTGATGGAAGGGTCCTAGGACGAATGAAGACTGTGAATCGCCAACGAATTCTTCACTCCCATCTGCCATACCCACTCACCGAAGTGACCAACGACATCAACTTTTATAAGGGACGTTATTCAAAACTCTAACTTGGTGTCAGGAGTTCCGAAATCTTTTGTTTTTGTAATTAAGGGGACCGGGGATCTTTAAATCTTTCTGGATATAATGAACAAATTTTGTTGTGCGTTTTCGACCATGCAAAGGAGGGCAAAATCAAGGAAAGCTGTTGGTCTGCTGAGCGGTCCGGGCGGTGCTGCCTTCACACAGTCATCGACAGCAGCTGTGCTTGCAAAAAGACGATCAAAAGCAAAGGGAAAGGTGGTTCTGGCAGGCCCATTAAAATGAATTCGAGGACCGTGGCTTTGATTTGCTGGAGACCTAATTCATGCCAGTGAAAGCGAAGGAAAAGCCTCAGCAATTTGAGGCTTCGACCGTTGTAGGAAGCCAGGAATACCAAGGCCGTCACTCCTCGAAATCAATTTCCAGAGTAGCACTCCGAACGGCATGCTTGAGACTCTTCTTGATGTTCTCTTCCACGTCCTTCATTTCCTCCTTCACAAAGTCTTCCATCTCCATTTTGACTCCAGTGAATTGGTCCTCGAAATCATGTCTGGTATCGGCATTTATATCGTCTCGGAGCTCCTCCAGTTCTCTCGCGACGTGATCATCGCATGCTTCTGCAGACCACTGGACAGCCTGACGAACAGCATCGGCCAGTTGGGCGGGTAATGATTCTTGTATATGGCACACGGCGCCTCGAAGGGTAGCGATACTGAGCTCGGCCATTTCTACCCGATCCTCGATCCCATCCGCAATCGTGCTGGTTGTGTCATCGGTGGTCTCTTGGGTTGCGCTTCTATCATTCAAGTCTCGGGGTGCTTCTGTTTGAGTCGCAACATCTACTGTGCTAGGTCGACGAGCGTGCAACTCCTTTTGCAAAGCAGCAACTTGTTCAACCAGAAATGCCACCTGGGTTGCGTGTTCTGCTAGAGCAAGCTGCCAGGGCTGTTTTTCTTCAATTTCCCGCGGTGCCGAGTTTCGGGAATACTTGTCAAATTCAAGCTCACGAGGTTTCTTTATGAAGGCTTGATGCTCAGCATCTGCATATGGCTCAGGAGATGCAGCATCGCGTTTTCGTCGCCGAGAAGCCTGCGGATTGAGCAGCGCGGCCTCGGCGTAGGAGGGCAGGTTTTTCTCCGAATCATTAGAATAATCTGGTGCAGAGAGGCCCTTCAGATTTTGTAGAGGACGACCTCCCTCGCCTGCATACAGAGTGTCGATGATGCGGTTGTCGAATTTCAGGAGACCTTGAAGCAGACTGCTTCGCATTTGTTCGAATCGCGTCGCATTGAAGGCAGAGTACGGGATATAAATGATGAGATTTTTGGCCTGACCGAGCAAGAAGAGATTCTCCAGAGTTTTCCGTGATGCTGGCGTCTTCGGAGAGCTAGGAATTTTGGGACCGATGATGAAGCCTGAAAAGTGGAGAGTCATCCGCAACCCAACAATGTCTCCAGGCGATGAACATTTGTAACCACGTACGAAAGCGCTCACAACATGCTCGGGCACAAATCCATTCAATGCTTCCAGATCCAGAAAGTTTCTTGGCTCAAGTAGGTGGTATAAGGGAGCCTTCTTGTCAGAGCCCTTCAATTTTACCGTTACACGTAACCTGCAATACATGCAGAGGGATTTCTCGTCGAAGCTTATGTCGAGCGTGACTGGAGATGGCGTTTCATCACCAAGAAATCTCTGCTCCCCAGCCTCCAAAGTCCACTGAGCTACAGCTGGCGCGTTCGATATGAGGGAAATACCATTCGAAGGGGCGGCGGTCATTTTTTACGGTAAGGGGGCCAAAATGTAGACGATGCCAATTCAACAAGGTAAACTAGATGATTCTGTAAAATAATTAGTGTCAAGTTCGAAAATGATATGATGGTCGATACCCCAGCGCGTTTCGGCGCAGGATCCCTCCCACCCAGGCTTTGTGAATGTTGGATTCCGAGCAGCCTTGACTCTGCAGATTAACAACTCCATGCAGAACCGCGAGAAGCGTCATCCAAAACATGGAGTCAACGACCGGTGACCGAATGGCCCCTACAGACCCCAGGATCTTTTGGCTAAGCCATTTCAGACTGCGCCTCAAGATACCTGGAAATATGGCCTGCTCGCAGACTCTTATGTCCGGACTTGAACTTCAGCAGACAAGCACGACGGTCCGCGCGATAACGTGAACGTCTGAAGAGATGCTCTGCGACATGCCGCGACCTACCCCATCCACCCAACCGAGCTTTGTAGAGCAGCTCTAACTCAATTTGTTAAGGAAGAAGATTCATCGTGAGAAGTTACATTTGAGGGGTACGGGACGTTGGAGCAGCGGCGACAGTGGAAGACGATGTTGACGGAACACCGGAGGGCGGGATCGCAGGAGAGCAGTCTTGTCGATCGGCGACAGAGACTTTGCCATCAGTCCGGGCAAACAGGAAGGGACTCGACGAAATCGCAAGCGCCACGGTCGATGCATAGACATTGGGTGGAGGTCGAGATGGGTGGCTAGGTAGATAGATGTAGTGGTGGCTGGGGTCTTGACGTGAGGAGACGAGGTTGGGCTTGCGGTGCCAAGCCATCAGGCGGAGCGGAGCGGAGCTGACACGACGTCGCTGATCACGGCCAAGCGGCCCACGGGCAATAACGACAATGAAGCGGTACAGGGCTTCGGTTCGCTTTTCACCAATGGCTTTTTCTTGCATGCCGCACAGTCACCATGAGATGTGCAGCAACTTCCTCGCAATCAGCAGCAATCAAATCGACGTTGCTTTTATTTCGCATCGATCGTCAAATACCATCGTTTCGCACCAAGCCACCTCTCCGACCAGATCAACATCAGAAAATAGGCTAATCACGAGTCCAGATAGCCATGTCGATGTCTCCTACCTCCTGTAAATTGAAGAAAAAAACAAAAAAACAAAAAAAAACGAAACCCCCCCCGGAAGAACTGCTTTGATGTGCAGAGCATGGAAAGGTTTGACAAGGGAGAGTAAGAAGATTGCAAAGCGATTTCATGACCTCAGGGGACCAGGAATGTTTCCAACGTCCTTCACTCGTAAGCATCGATCGCCTCGCCCAAGGTTCCATCGATGGAAGCTTTCTGGCCCTTGGTGCACTCGGAGCGGGCTGGAATCAAGTCGATAAGGGCAAAGGCAAGCTGATCAACGACTCCTTCAATGCCACGCAAGACGGTCGCAATTGCCGATCCAACAGTGAGAAACTGGCGAGTCTCGAGCGCAGAAATTTGACCATCTGCGCCTGAAAGAGCTGCAATATCGACGTCGGCAAAAGGGCTGTTCTCCAGCAAGCCAGACCGACCGATGATGATGTTCAAAAGAGCCTGGTGGACGCGCACAAACGCAGTCAATGCAACAACAATTGCATCCGTGTCACAGCCTGGCGGGAAAGGAGGTAGAACCGAAATTCGCGGGAGGGAAGTGGTCAAGGTACTGATGACATCCCGCAATCCCCTCAAGAGATCTGTAACTGGAGATGCGGGAGCCCGGCCTTGGAGAGCGCCGTGCTCGGTTTGTCTGTCGTCTGCGCCGATGTCGTTTGAGAAGAGTTGCTTTGCCGACGACTGAAGGTTCTCTGAGATCAAGGTGACTTTGTTGATGGCCTCAATGACAGACTCCGCGGCTTTGCCTACACCTGCGGCGCAACCTTTGAGTGGACAGGCAGAAGTCGCTGCTGAGCTTGGACTAGTAGTCGCTCCAGTAGCTGGGATGTTGAAAGGCTCGCAAGAGCCCTCAAGCGGAGTAGCGATGATGACCTGGGTCGCGTTTAAGGAAGTGTTGACAATGGTCGTCGTAGCAGCAGACGCTTGAGCGGGGAGGACAATTGTTTGTGTACCGGCCAAAAATTCGCCCTCGCCTGGAGCTCCGACCACGATGAATGCTGAGACGGTCTCTCCACAAGCTGGGACGGTACTGGTGTACGCCGATGCTTCCGCTGGTAAAGGAATCGTCAATGTGGCCAGGGAGGGCCTGAAGGCACGGGCAAAAGCGCCGATGAACATTGGGAAAGCGGCAATGATAGTCTTCATGGTGGAACGGTGTGTGTATCTTGCAGATCTTGAGGGAGCTAGCTGATGGACTGAAGCAGGAGGGGGGCGTGTTGGTCTTTATAGCTTCAATTCGACAGTCTGAAGCAAAGATCGTCCAGACTGTTTGAGGCACAAGAGTTCAAGCTGATGCAATATGAGATATTCAATATCTGTCGTGGACTCGGCGGGAAAGTGGACTGGTTGAAACAGAAAAGACGCAAGGACGCTTGTTGTGTTGGACAGTAAGATTGTACAGCACGGAAACTCCTCGCCACCTCTACTAGTTCATCACCTACTGACAGTCCTATTCCACAATGTGCGGGTTTTTTGTGCCAATCTCAACGGTTAGTACTGCAGCACGGGACGGCCCGGTTGCTGGTGCTCCTGTGTAAAATTGGCACAACCCCAATCTTCCCCAATCAATTCCTGAGTGTCCTTTTCCTGTACCGGTCGAGGTCGCAATTATGACGAAACTGTTCCTCGATTAGATGCTTCCCCGCAAAGTAACTTAATTGAAGTTGCAAAGCGGCCCAGCTATCCGTCTGTCGTCCGCAGGGTTGAGCGAACTTGCTAAGAGCCGCGCATCACTGCAGAAACTACTCGCACAGTCTTTGTAGCTGCCACTTTCGACCATTAGTGCAGTCCCCAGGCAGGAGTAGGCACCGAGTCAACGCAAGCACGAAAAAAATATCTCGGCCAGTGCGAGAATAAGTGTCCGACCTTGAAGGGGTACCGGAACTGATCATTTTCCCAGCGGTGCACGAAATCCTCAAGCAACTAGCCTTTGTAGGCATGCCGACGCGGAGATGGCAGTGTACGCAAGGAGATCGAGCGCGACGATACCGCCAAGCGAGACAATATCCTCGGGATTGGCGATGGAAAGTAACATTGAGTCGACACTGTACTTTCTAACTCATCAGTGAGGGCTGGCACGGCCCACTTACCACTTGGGTACCGAGGCCTGATTGCAAGAGTTGTGGGACTCAGAACCACGGTTGTTCCCTTCTGTTCTGATGAGGGGGTCTGAGTGCCCCCTATTTGTGCACCAATCAAGACGGGAACTTTACGCTCTCCTGGATGTGTGTCACGACATTTTGCCCAAGTCTGGCCTGCATAGCGGACGTTTACTTAGATTTACATCTCGAGGAGATAGAAGAAAAGGTCAGGATTTCCTGTTGTCTACGGTCATGACGCTTATATTGGACGTTTGCACTTGTATTCAGCTCTCATACTTCTCGACGGTGACAATATCATTCCAAATTCAAACCAGAAATTCTCATCGTATTTAAAAAGCGCCACTCCACAGAAAAATGCTCAATTCATCATCTTTGCGGAGACAGGTGTGGTCAAAACTACCTTCCCCTGTCAAGGAGCCCGTCTCTTCACGAGGAAAACATTACACTACTACAGGGACCTCTGCAGAATCAGCTGTCAGGAGCATTGCCGTACTTGGTGGCGGAGTCACAGGACTAGCAGCTGCCTTCTTCGCCAACCAAAAGTTTCCGGAGGCCAAAGTTTCCATTTTAGAAGCTTCCGATCGAGTTGGTGGCGTCATCGAGTCTTTGAAAATTGATGTTGGCGGGGGCAGACGCATCATCTGTGAGACGGGGCCTCGCACTCTTCGTGCAAACACACCCAGAGCAATCGTCACGGTCGACTTGGTACGGCTTTTTTTCTACGCTGTCTGTTTGCGCAAAGGCTCTGCGGCGTTGCTGACAATTGAATGCGACTACAGATTAATTCCCTACGCAAGCATCTTCCGCTCTCGAGCTTGCTCTTTACTCCACGTACATCTACGACAGCATGCTCGCGCTACATCTTTCATCCGCCTTCTCCGGTCCCTCTACCTCCCGCCTACATGATGTGCTCAATATCAGAGCGCCCTGTATTCCACCCTCACACAATCACCACTATGATCAAGTCTATTCATTCAATTCTTACGCATCCTTTCTTCCACAGTATCGTGTCTGGCCTAGTTCGCGACACGTTTCTGGCCCACCGGCCGCCGCATGTTATCCAAGCTGGCGATGAAAGCATTCGCTCATTTGCCACGCGGCGGTTTGGCCAAAGTGTTGCAGATAACGTCATAGCGCCCTTGATTGCACATGGTCTGCACGCAGGAGACGCGGAAAGACTGAGCGCCCGAACACTGCTACCTGTGCTGTGGGATGCCGAGACTAAAGCAGAGGAACGGGGAATTGCTGGAGGAGTCGCCGGGCAGATTCTGTTCGATGCATTCTCCAAGCTTGGGGCAAGTGGCTTGGATCCTAGTGATCAGAGAGATTGCTCTTCTCGAGATCAGGACGCTGTTTCATACGACTCGATCAGGAGAGAAGACGAGCTTCTCAGGAGCCTGCGCAGAGGACCAGCAGGCGCATTGGAGAGGCTCCTATTCAAGGATGTCGCCTGGTTCAGTTTCCGACGAGGTATCGCAGAGATTCTGACTGCGTTGGAGGCAAAACTGAAGGAGAATTCCCAAAGAATTTCGATTGAGAAAAAAGCTAGAGTCAAAGAGATCTTCACTACTCATGATGGTGCTATAGCAATCACGGTATGTTCCAAAAAGCCGTCATTTGACTGACTAAAAATGTCCAGGTCCAAACATCTTCTACTGTTGAAACCCGGCATTTCTCACGTGTTGTCGCCACCATGCCTTTGAACTCACTTCTCTCTATTGCTACCAATTCAGAGCCAGTCCCACCATATCCAAACCCATACCAAGAAACATCATCGGTGATGGTTGTCACCCTTTTCTACGCCCGACCATTCGCAAACCATCCCTACCGCGGATTTGGCTACCTCATTCCACCGTTCCTTGCTCATTGCTGGAACCCCGAGCGAGCACTTGCCGTCGTCTTCGACTCGGATGCCATCGATGGTCAAGATGAGGGGCCACGCGGAACGAAGATCAGTGTTATTCTCGGTGGGCACTACTGGTCCGCTGCATCACAGGGCTTTTCAACCTTCCCAAGCCAAGACGCTGCCGTGTCGATGGCCAAAAAACTTCTCGCACGCCAAATGGGCATTTTAGAAGAACCGATTTTCACCATTGCGACCCTTCAGCCGGACGCATTGCCTCAGTACACGGTCGGCCATCATAAACGCATGGCTCAGATTCATGACTGGTTATTGGCGAAATATTTGGGGAGACTACGCGTCGCGGGAAAGTCTTACAGTGGCATTGGAATCCACGATTGCATTTTCTCTGCCAGAAGTATTGTTGAAAGACTAGACATGGAAAATGAGACCGGGCTCGAACGAGTAGTACAAGGACAGGTACGCAAAACGTAATGCAGTACCATTTGGGCGCCTGTTTGAGAGCAACAGAGCGCGGGAGATGGGGCTGATCAACTGACCGCGCTCCAATTTTGCGATGGACGGAAACTAAAATCTGCCGCAACCAAATTTCCAATCGTGTCTCCCGTGGAGAAATTTTAGCTGACACCGTTGCCACATTATTGTCCTGTTGTGGTTTCTGATCAAATTCCATTCGCAGGATCCTTGTGTTCAGAGTGACCACAAAAAGCTTGCCTAGATCATGTATTCGGTGGTTCGAACGAGACAAGACTAACTAGAGCTTGAATTAGTGACCCTACGAAAGACATTCGAGGTTAATATTATGTTCTCTCCCATGGTGCCGCTTTACCATTGGGTTTCTGATTTCCTAGATTCAGCCTTCCAATCAGAGATACAACACCGCTGTTTTCCAAAAGAACCCTAATATGTCCATGTTGCGCTCTGCCGCGCTTAACAACCAATCACTCATCTCCCCCTCGATAGTTGAAAGGCCCGACCCTAAAGTAACGACCTTCTCGAGGACTTGTGTTACGGGATCAGGGAGCGAATATCCAAGGTAGGCAAATAGGGCATTGGGACAAGCAAAAAATCACGTGGGCGGGCTTCGCGCAGGCACTTATCGCGCGCGTCCCCGCGTCCCTCCTAATACAATAACTGATGAGCTATTACGTGATACTTCCTTCTGACGTGAGGATGTGGCCGATGAAACACAGGACTGCGCGCGACCCTACTCGACGAGGAATCACAGGTCTCATTTGCGACCAACGTTTTTGTTGCAATCTCTCTACCGGCTACTACTGCATGGATGAACGGTGCTCGAACAACTCCAGAGAATCGATGGGATGAGGCTCGGGCTACCTGGAATCTTTAGAACATGCCCTCTCATGGCGTTCGTTTGAAGTGAGTGTCATGCTTGACTTCAAAGTAATGTTGCAAGCAAAACCAACCGCGAAAGCGTTTTCCTGGCGCGAGCCTTGCGCGGCACCTTGCAGGCCGTGGATCACGAGTTTGTTGGTTCATCGACTGCGGCGCTTATGCCTCACTGCGGTGGCACAGCACGGATTGATTGATCAAGATTCAAGGATCCGTCTGCTGTGCAAGGATTTTCTCCTCGTCGTGCGTCATTTAAATCCTGAAAGCTACCGACTAGAAAAGCTCCAAACCTACAACGTTATTGTCAGCATAAGCACTGGATTCATCATGGCCTTTGAAACACTTCAGCATTTTCAGAATCTCATCACCCCTTCATCCAAAGGCCCAAGTCCGATCTGCTCCAGTATCAAAGCATGTGCATCAACGAGGGCCTCCACCAAGCAAACTTGGCTGTCTAAAGGGAGCGATCGAATTCACCAGCTCTCCTGAGCGCAGAAAACGTATGCGATTACATCTCAAGACATCGCGTTGGGATGAGCTGCAAACTCTCCCGAAAAGGATCAGATGGATTCACCTACGGCTTGACGCTCACATTTGAGGATGGAGTGTAGTAAATCTTTCGCTTCTCGCTGCCCAGTCCATTTCATCCAGATCACAATACTGGGGCTGAACTTGCGGTCGCTCATGCATGCAATTTGTAGGACAAAAGACCATAATTCCTGTTCCGGAAGTCATAGCGTCTGCCGTGACTGATGTTGAGCTCAAGCCTCTTGGTTCGTGTATTTTCATGGAATTCCTTGAAGGGGGGTTGCCGAGCGAACTACTTCTGGACTTCGACGAGAAGAATAATGGAACTAGGAAGGGCATTAGCGACCCTCAGCCGCGTCATATCTATCATCAAGCAGCGTTATTCTACGTAGAAGTATTTTCCCTTGACTTTCCTGCCATCAAACCTGTCGAGATGGCATGAGATGCCGAAAATGAAAATGTTGACATCTCCACGGCTGCAAGTGCGTATTGTAGTGAGACTCCAATGATGCTTTCTGTCCTAGATTTTAGAGGCTATAGGGAGTCTGTCACCAAGCTTTTCAGTCGGAGCTGTAGCCCTTTGAAACAAGGGTGACTGGATAACACGCGACCAGTCGTGCAGCATTGCAGTATTGTCGAGCGAAGTCTTGACTTCGTCACCGCCGCGCTCAATGATCTCTCGCTGGTACTCATTCATCGCATCGACCCAGGTCTTTGTACCGCTCGTTGCTTCCTTGATGCATTCTTTGATCTTCGAGGCGTCGGCGATGCAGTGATTCAGTCCTTGGCCGCGTTCTGTAGGCATCAGTCAAAGTTGGATAGAGCTTGTGAGAATCACGTACGAAACGTCATCGGATGTCCAGCATCGCCAGCCAAGACGACACGACCTTGGTGGTTGTCCCACGGTATGGGAACCCAGCACGAAATCTTGTTCTCAAAGATGCGGGTGCCTTCTGGAATCCACTCGACCGCAGAGCGAAACGGCTCCGCAAAAAGTTGGGCTTTCTCCTTCAGGGCTTCTAGTGACGTCACGTCTTCACCTTCGCGAGCTTTCCACGTGCTCATGAGCTGGAACATCCAGGTTCGTGCGTCATTTGGGTCTGGAACGTCTTGGACTGCGCAGGGGGTCAGTTTCTTCAGCTGGCGTGCTTGCTGGAAATCTTACTTGAGATCCAAATCCAGTAGCCATCGGGGTGGATCGCGTGGGTCATGAGAGGGTGTATTGATCGCACAACTTGGGCCTTTTCTGCATCCTTATACTGAATGTGCGTGTTGATAGCCGAGTATGGAACGCCCTTCGCCTTCCCGTTTTCGCCGAGGAGATGCGTGCGAACGCGAGACTGCGCACCATCCGCGCCAACGAGAAGGGTTCCAACTGCTTCGGTGCCGTCTTGGAAGATCGCGACCACGCTCTCGTCACGATAATTGATGCTAGTAAGTGTTTTTCCATACTTTGACGATCAGCAAGTTTCGAAAACACCAAGAGGAAACCAACCTCAACTTGCATGCCTTCGGCGCAAAGACTTCGGAACTTTCGCCTCGATACGCGATAAAGCAGCCCCAGAGGAAGTTCTTTCATGAGCTTTCCTGTCTGACCGTTGATGGTGGAAATCAATAAATTGTCGGGTGGTTCATATGAGGGGTCTACTGTCGTTGACTTGAGGCGTCTCAAGAGCTCATCCGGAAGGCAATCTCGAAGAAAAGGAAGTCTAAAAGAGTGAGCGGAATCCATAAAAGGTGATATCCAGACCCACGCCCAGTGAATTGACATGCCCCATTCTCGCGGTCTGTAGTGCGTCGCAGAAGGTTCGGCTTCAAAGATTGTACAGGAAGTTCCCTCCTGTAACGGTCAGAACAACATTGACATGTACCAAAAAAGCTGAAGATGGCTTGCCTTTTTCAAACCTTGAGCGATGAGGAGACCGGTGATACCTAAGGGCTTAGTATTATGCGAGGTAACTATTTCCGACCCAACGTACCGGCTCCGATAATCAGAACGTGAGGCGCGTTTTCTTGCTTCATTTTTGCGACAGGAGGTGACGAGGGAGCGGGAAGAAAACATCTGCACCCTTACCCCGTATCGATTGATCTGCAGCTGCGCCGCGCCCTCGGTTTGTTTTAGTGGGAATTGCGGAGACTGCCACTCTCCGGGCAACATGTCCGACTCCATATGGGGACTGAGGAGATATGACACCCGTTGCAAAATTGGCATGCATATTCAGCTGAACCATCAGCAGCTGATCCACATCACCCCCTCCACATAGGGAATGGATGCGCCGCCAGCAAGAAGTAGAGCACTCACCAGACCCCCCCTTGTCACTGCGCCACGCAGAATAAACGATGCGGACTACTGACGATCAATTGGCAGGGAGCGAAGAGAGTCGAGAGCGAGACCTGTCTATATCTCGCCCGACTGCCAAGGTCCCTAACCTATCGTGGCGTAGCCAACTATGTATTACATCATGACGCAGCGCCGAGATAGCAGTAATGAAATAAGAAGCGAACGCCACGGCTTCGAACCCGAGCGCCGTGACACTATCCCCCCTTCGTGTAGGCCTGGTCCGCGAGACCTTATCTACTAGCCGACCTCCTATCACATCTATACGCGCAGCTTCGGGTTTTGAATGGAAACGTAGCATGAACTTGATCAACAAAGGAGGGGAGGCAAATAATCAGAGACGGACGCGAGACGAACAATAAGGAATATTGGTTATATATCCAGGGCATAATTTAGATAGTGATGCTTCAGAAGTAAATGTAGAAACAGAGGACAGAAAATCTAGAGCGAGGGACGGCGTGAGGACTAAACATAGGAAGAAACAAGAAGAACCAAGAGCCGGCGGTGGAGGGCGTCATTGTTGCGTACGGCCAAGGCCCAACTAGGGCAGTTACCTCACGCAGTAGCAGAAAACCGCGAGGCATCGGCACAAAGGCAGAGACACGACGGTAGTGGCCCCAAGGAAGAGGCACCAAGGACTGCCGTGATTGGCTTGGACGACCATACAGTTTGGCGCGGACCCAGCGGGCGGAAGAAGTGGGTTCCAGGGTGTCGCGGACGGCCGCAACGGGGCTTGGTTCGCAGCCGTGACACCCCAAAGAAGGGAAGAAGAAGGATAGTGGGGTGCAGTGAGGTCCAATCGTTGTTGACGCACTCAGCTTGGCTGTTTGTCTGAGGTGATAACCATACTAATACCGGCATTGAGCATAAGCATGGACCAGTGGTAACCGACAGGTCGCAGCAGACAATTGGACCCTGAGTCCGGACCATCAAGCCGAGAAAAATTGCAAGCAAAACCGAAACTAGCAAAAGCAATAGGAAGAGAGAGAGATCAAGCTGTGGGCTCAGCGGCAACTCCAAAGAGGACAGAGAAAACAGTAAAGGGAACACCCAACAGCGGACTAAGGAAATCCGGCTTGGAAACACCACTCAACTCGGGCCAAGAAGCCGTTGCAAAGTGAAGAGCTGCAGCAGCGGGCTAGGTCCGAACGGCACATGGGAGAAGTGCGTGCGAGCAGCGACGAGGGCAGACGGACTCTGGGAGCAAGCGAGGAGATGGCTGCGATGGGCTGGCTGCAAACAGCACGCGCGAGCAACAACAACAAGGGAAGGCGGTCTCTGGGGGGCGCGAGTGGGTGCCCGCGGGGCCCAGATGGGACAGCGACATCAAATTTCCTGCGGTCCCAGTGCCAACCCTAACTCTGAACCCCATTTCCTCTTTACAAGCCGGCGGCCATGAGGGCGTCACGCACGCACTTAGGCGCGGCGGAAGGACGAAGTGGTCAGTGGTAGACTTGAGGGTAGATTTTGGCGTTGATGGGTGGCATCCCGAATGGTGTTGAGGTAGCGAATCCTGAAGTTTTACGCAACAAACCTTAGGACCCATTTGGTTGGCCTGTTCGACGCGTTCTTTGCGCGGCATAAATGAGTGGCCATTGCCAAAACATCAAGGCCGTAGACCGGCAATATGAATGCACCAAAAGCGTTGGCTCCCCAATTCCACAGCCAAAATTGTCTCGCCAAGGTCCAGAACAGGAAGACAAGAAGGAAAGAGAGAACAGGAAACAACATAAGAATAAGCAAAGATCACGGGGATTGCGGAGGCATGGCCAAGCCAAAGAGGATGACAGAGGATGGCAATGGTGCTGAGGTCACGTTCTCACTTTGACAAGGCGAGACGGCTCAGAAGCATCCAATCCCCTCAGGTTTGAACCAGAGTCGCGCGTCCACTGGCAAAGAAGGGAGAAACAACGAGAGAAGACAAAGACAGGGAAACAACAACAGTATACCAAAAGAGAGGGGAAGCGCGACAGGGCGGCAACCTCTTGCAGAATTTGGGCGTAGGCCGGCGATCAGGTGGCCGAGCATCAATGCAGACAAGTTGGCAAGCTGCCGTTGTCGAACTGTCGGTGGAAGGCGTGCAGAAGACAGCCGTTCGGCGGCGCCAGTCGGGCCCGAGGCGCGGAATTCGAACGGGCGGTTGCACACACACACGGCCAGAAACAGGGCGACCAGGCGGCAAAGCAGCCAGTTGCGAACGGACGGAAAGCTCTCAACCTTAAACACCTTCATTTACTTTTCGTCTTAGATTCTATGCCTAAATGTTTCAAGCTTCTATTTGGGCATGGCAGTAGACCGGCTAAATGCCTTCGACTATCCACGTGCTATTTTCCAGTGAAGTACAAGTAGAGGGAGGCGCCCGCCCCGTGCCATATTAGAGGACAATGCCCAACTCAAGACTACCTTTCGTCAAAATGGGGAATTAACTCCAGATTGGACTTTTAATCTCTTTTCTCCACCTCTTATTTGCTCTAGGCATGTTAACATCGCGATGTTCTGCTCGTTAATTTTAACAGACTACATAGGAATGCCGCTGGCCCCTATGTCTCCTTTTGCAAGAGCTGCGCTTGAAGAGAGTAAAGTACCAAAACGAGGTCCATCGGGGATATGTCTCTCTAACGCGTCTCTGACCGCGAAATTCCACCACACAATGTATTGTATTCCACTTGAGGCGGAAGTCAGAGTGTACATGGCTCAATGTTCCGAGGATCGGCGGTCGGTGATCATCACCTGCATGAAGGGAAAACTCATAATTCCCGTCCGTGTCATGTGCTTACCAGAAGAGATTTGCGAACCCCTTTCTGGTGTCAACTGCTATGGCGAGTTAGACATGCCCTTGGATAACTGCTCGGTTCAACTTATTCAAAACAATATGAATTCCCTGCGAAAATGCTATGGGACGACGTATATTGAGTTCCCTACAGGAGCCGCAGTGCTACTCGCACACACACAGGATAATGAGCTCGCAGACTGGGAGGACAAATCCAGTCAGGTTACAAAGCATAAATCGAATTATTTCAAAGAATCGGTCTGGCGCCCAGGCGAGGTTGAGTTATTCGTCAAAGGGGCATTTACAAAGTCGGCTTACTATTCATTGTTAAGAGGCGTTATTGGTCTTTAAAGGGTACATTAGCTTGGACATTGTTCTGGTCTCCAACCGGCACAGGCCTCAGGCGTGCCCTTCGGCCTTGCTTCTGTTCTGGGAGGACAATTACGACTTCAACGACTGAGATAGTCCCTCCAGCTCGGGCCAAGCCAGCTACTACTGACTGGCCCCCTTTCGTATCCCTCTTGTACATACATAGGCCTGGTGTCACAGCGCCACGCAGAATAATCGATGCGGATTATCGACGATCAATTGGTAGATAGGAAGGGGAAACCTGATCCCCCTCCTCCCCCATCCCGCGGCACATCTGCTGCGCGTAGACATTCAATACTAGCCAATCGGAGGCAATGACTGTACACCGCTCACCATTCACTTTCTCGGCGCCTACTACTCCACACCACGACTCTTCACCAATACTCTCTATTGACACAGGTTGAAGCCTGTGATCCGAGACCGTCTTGTTGAGATACCTTTGGGCTTAGCTTTCATCAATGATTTCGACCAATCAGAACATGGCGAAGAAGTGATCGCAACAAGATGTCTTCCCTTCACAGGAAACCCTCTCCTAGCTGTACTTAGATCCTCAAGTTCGCAATGTAAATCTCTACGGCTTAGTGTCTGTGAGCAACAGCTCACTAGAGCCCGTCTCATTTATCGTCACTCACCCACTGAGACGGGCTCTAGTGAGCTGTTGTTCACAAGACACTAAGCCGCAAAGATTGAAATTGCTAACTTGAGGATTGTCAGACCTCGGCCTTGCCAGTTTGCTTGGCTCTGATCACAGACATAATACATCATGACGCAGCGCCGATACAGAAGTAAGAAAACCACAAGAAGCGAAGGCCACGGGCTCGAACCCGAGTGCCGTGACACACGAACCAGCTAGGTTTGTAGATAGTCGTGTCGTCTAGCTACTAGTAGCGCGACCCGTACTCCTTCTTGTCAATACACCTGATCCTTGAAACAATGCCTATTTTCAGAGCCCAGAGCGTGACCCAAAGAAGCACCAAATTTGCAAGAGCCTCTAGCGAGTATCACTAGTCCGTTTGTAAGATTCGTAAGATTCGATTATCACGAAACCCTAAGTCGCTAGCCAAGTTGGTCGATGGACGGAAAAAATCCTGCCAAAACGGATTTGACGCGTCGAGACACAGAAACTGGCAGACTGCTCAGAACGATGAGCGTCGAAGACCAAGAGGCCATCAAGGCCCGTAGCATTCTCATAATTGCGAAAGAATTGAATAATTCACACATTGAGTTTGATTCCACCATTGAAGCGCGCCAGTGCCGGCTATGCCACGGCTCGGAGTGAAATGAATCGTATTCTACAAGGATGAGGTAAGAGGTTGTATGGTCTTGGAGAGCCAAGCCCATACGCCTCGTCTATATACATTTCATTTTGCGTGTGTGACCCTGTGACGCCAGGACCGTGCTTTATAGTGGTTCTCGCACCGGTGTCGTCACAGTGCTCGACAACTGCCATCTGAATGATTCGCTGGCTTGTTGACATACCATCAGCTATTGGGAGTTTCTTCGATTTTGTGAGGGGAATCAGGGCAGTTTCAATCTTTGCGCTTTTGATCGATCAATGAATCCCCGAGTAGAAGCACCTGACTCAATTAAGGATTTGGACGATTGTTTCTCCTTGTTCACGCGACAGATAGCGGTAAGGTGTTGACCATTCATCTGTTGATTCTCAACAACAGAGGCTGAAACGGTAATTTCAGATAAATCGCACCATTGCCTTTGCTCGTCCGACTCTCTCTGGTTTTCTTGGGTGTTGTTGGTACAAGTGTGATCAATCATGGGGTGGCTTGAGCAGCGATTTTTGCTCAAGCCTGGGCCTTTTTCTCCTCGTCGTGAGTGGAGGTGTGGCTCACAGATGTTTTGTTGTCCTTGTTCCCTTGAAGCTTTCGGACTGCGGGAGGCGGTTGAATTGACACTCACTGTCAGATCCGATGTGGCCCGTCAGCTGGCAGCGGTTGCAGCGTCGCTCATCTATAAGGCGTTGTTTGATAGTGGCTGAGCGAGGAAAACCTTTGCGGTAGTCATTAAGCTCGTTGGTACTCATGTCTGTAAATGGCTTTGGAGGCTCACCAAGCTTTCAGGTAGCATGGTTGACGTTGTGCCTTGAGGTTCTAACAGAGGTCCTTGTGCTAGTGTACGAATGGATGTGTGGGCCTCTATAGCTTCCTCGTGGTCTCTCAGCATCGACATCGTCGTTGGTCACCACCAGGGTGGGTGGTAGAAGGGGCGACTGCCTTCAATCTCGTGGGGTTCTTTCTGTTCGGGCAGACGTGCGTACCAGCGTTCTTCGAGCCGGCGGAGGGGGGAGATGTACCAGTCCTCACTGTAGGAAACTCGGGCGCGCACCGCGCGGCGGATCTGGAGGATCTTGCTGTAGATGCGGCTTCTTATTAGCCTCCATAAGGTTTGGCCGTTGGCGTAGTCCAGGGCAAGGTGGATGGGGGTAAGATTCAGCTCAATGTTTAGAGGAGAGGCGGCGGTGCGTTGAGAGGCGCCGGAGATGATCACGGCTGCCGCTTTTGGATGCGGGTGAGAGTTTGAACCGTGCGTTGTGTGCGTTTAAGAGTTCCGTAGCCTCCGTTTGGGCAGTACCAGACGGAGTTGTAAAAGGTGAGGATGGGGAGAAGTGCGCTGATATACACTGCAAGGAGTGAGCTTACTTGTGACCCCGGGTGGGTCCTGTCAAAGAGGAAAGGGCACCCAGGGTTTTGGTAGCCTTGGCTTCGAGGGACTGTAGGTGCGGTTCCCAGATAAGCTTGCTATCCGGGATGAAGTCCAAGTAGCGTGCGGATGGGGACGGTTGAATTATTTAGTTCTCGAGGCCGCTGTTGTGGAAGATAGGGAGGAGGGTGTGCGTTTCCGCAGCGTAGCTCAGGCGGTTGACGATGACCCCCTCCATAACCTTGCCTATGGTATTGAGCAGGGCGATGGGGCGGTAGGATTTAGGTTGGTTGTAGTTGGTCTTCCCGGGCTTGCGTAGGATAAAGGTGAGGGCTTCTTTGTACACTTTTGGGCAGTGCCCGAGTCGTGGACACGCGGTGAAAAGGCGTGTGAGAAGTGGAGCGATGGCCGGTTTCAGCCACTTGACGACAAGGTTGGAGATCTTGTCAGGTCCTGCAGCTTTGCGTGCCGCTGTGACGTTGATGGCTTGTTCAACCTCGGTGGTGGTGATATCCGGCTCCTCAAAGGGAGCTGGGTACACCTACCCTCGATGTCTGACAGGTCAAGTTCGGGCGGCATCGGATGGTGTGTGGCGTGAAGGGCGGCGATCTTGCCTTCCGGCGTGGTCTGCCTTACGCCTTTTGCGTCGATGATGTCCACTGTGGTTGATTGGCGTGGCTGGTCCTTGGTTTCCGCCCACTTGGTTACCTTCCACAGGGCGGAGAGGTCACCGTTAGCTGACACTTAGTCCAAGTTTCGGAAGCCCTGTCGGAGTTTGCGCCCGGTCGTGCGGCTAGCCGAGTTGCGAGCTTTTCGATAGTCCTCCAAGTCGACCCCCATTTGAGTCCGCCTCGCCTTGCGGCGGAGGCAGTTGGCCTCAGAGCAAAGTTCTTTGCATTCAGAGTCGAACCCTACCTTTGACCATGGAGAGACTCTAGCCAGCGGTGTCGAGGCTTCAATGGCCGTTTCTGCTGCTGCCCGGAGTTCAAGGGCAAACTGGGATACCTGCTCGGAGGTGGTGAGTGGGAGGGTAGTGGTGGATAGCTGCCGGAAGGTGTCGAGAAGCTGGGGAATATCGGTGCGCATCCACTGATACTTCAGCTCGCCGTGCACCGGTGCAAGGGCGAGGTTGAAGAACGTGGCCACTGGGATGTGATCTGAGCCTGCATCGAGATCGTGGCGGACTTTGCATTCGCGCAGATGTTCTTGTAGGCGGGGTGTACTGGAGGAAAGATCGAGCGTTGAGCGGATGTGGGGGCAGCTGTGTGTCTCGAAAGTCACTGTGCCGGAGAGAAGAAGACGGCGGAGACCGTAGCCCTGTAGCAGGGCAAGAAAGTCGAGGAGTAGAGGAGAACTGCGTGGGGCAGGTGAGCTGCTCCAGCGGGTATGGTGAAGGTTAAAGTCTCCAAGTGGGAGATTTTGGCCTTCTCATTGCAGTCTGGCATTCAGTACCGCGATCCAGGTGTTATCCGTGGAGCGCGGGGGGTTGTAGACATTGTGGATGTGGGTTTCCTTGATCTGTCGCCCCTCGTCGCCTGGGATGACCAGTGACAGCGTGCAGTAGTTCTTGGTGGTTTTGTGGAGGTTGAAAGAGCTCCACTCTTGATGTGGCGTGTCAAGAACAAGAGTACCCCAGGTTCGGGGTCGTCGGGGTGGAGTAAGTGGAAGGAGTTGCGCGGTGTTCGAAAAGTGGCGAAGTCGCAGCGGTAGGGGTTCCGCCAGGGTTCTTCGATTGCGACAACATCAAACGAGGCCATGGCTGGCATGAAGAGAAAGTTCGAAGTTACTAGGTCTTTGGACTTGTTGACGTTATACTGTACTATAAAGAGGAAAGGGTTTATTGTTCGTCTGGGTCAGGTGTGGGGCTCTTGGCCATATAGGAGGCGGCCTGAGCAGGCTCACCTCCCAAGGTCGGGTAAGAGTGGGTGACGGTGGCGGGGGGTATTTCCATCCTCTCGCGGATCTTCAGGGATGGCCGGATGATCCTGCCGCTCCCTGAACGTGGGTTGGGAATAGGAGGAAAATCAGGGCCAAGCTCTGAAGAGTCTTCGTCGGGGTCTGCTGCCCTCTTCTTGTTTGGGGATTGAGAAAATGCGGGCTTTGGTCGCTCAGTGATGTTGCGGGTGGGTGTCATACCCGTGCGTGGGGGCGGGGGCTCCGGCGTGTGCCTGACTGCGAGGCCGGCGGGGTGAGTAGCGCGGTGAAGAACTCGTCGTTGGACGTGTTCTTAGAGTCGACGCATTCCTTTTCGCGCCGGCGCACTGGGTAGGTCTGTGACGTAGCCTTGTGCTTGCCAGCGCAATTGGTGTACTTCCAGTGTTTGTCATTGTCCTTGTCGGAGCATTCGGGGTGTTGGTGTTCCGTTCTGCTGCAGAAGGAGCAGGTTTTAGTGCCTCTGCATCGGCGTCAGGTGTGCCCATACTTCAAGCAATTGAAGCACTGCTTAATCCTGCAGCCCGCCTGGTACCTATTGCAAGCAAAGATGCGGTGATTCCAGTACAGGCTGTTCGTCTAGGCCCTTGCAGCGTCGCGGACATGATTGTACTCCACTACCGCAGACATGTGAGATTTCTTGGGGCCCTCGCGGGTGAGCCAACGCATGTGGCGGATCCTGCCCTCGAGTAGGGTCTGGGAGTTATCCGCGAAGAAGCAAGCAATAGCCGTTTCACGGCCCTTCACGTCATCTAGTGCCATGTACGCGGTGGGGATAGAGTCGACCTTCACACTGAACGTGCAGACGACAGTATGGATTCCTTCTCCGAAGAACCTTCACCTGTCGTGTCCGTTGAGTTTGATCTTTTCTGCCTTCGCGGGCGTCGCAGTCCAGACGCGTATGTCGCCGCTAGGGAGACGTTGTGCAGCCCGGATGCTGATCGCTGACCGATTGGTTCTTGCTCTTGCGGAGGGCGTAGTTGACCGCCTTCGCAAGGTTGCAGTTGTCGAATTTTTGTACCTTTCGCGGATGTGAGGTTCGGCGATCTTGATAGTAACCTCCCGCATGGCGAGGGTTGCGATACCTGGTGTTGGGGGAATGGCGGAGTGTTGGTTGATCCGCTCCGTTTCTCGGCACACAGAAAGCGCGAACAACGTCTGAGAAAGAGGGCGTGGAAGGGGGTGAAGGTCGGATGCCCATTGGGGTAGAGGGACGGCATGCGAGGGATTCAACGGTAGATTTAACGCTGATAATCTCCTTGCGTTGTTCGTGGATTTGGGCGGATTGTTAATGTAAGGCGGCTAGGAGTTGCTGGTGCGTGGGGTTGCTGGTCTCTTCTTTGAAGTATTGCAATACATTCAAGAGAAGGGATTTGAGCTCATGGGCGTGGTAATCACTAGGGTTGGATGAAGAGAGATATTCCAGGATAGCAGATGCTTCAGATTCGATGATTGCACATTGCTCATGTCTGATCGGGTATACCTTGCCTACCGTTGGCTTACGGGTCTTGGTAGGGCGAGGTGGGACGGATACCATGTTGAGGGTGCGCTTTTTTTGCAACACTCCAGTAAGATGACGGGAAGGCGGATAGCCTGCGGGGCAAGTCGTGGAAGTTGTTGACGTCGAGGTACGTGAGTTGGTTTTCCATTAGGCAGTCTAAGAGTGTATGGGAACGATTAATTGCAAAACCTGGCATGGTTACCTTTTGAGCTTAACCGGAAGAAGGTCGATAATAAAGACGCGGCTGCTGAAATAGTCCCGCCTCGGTCCGGCCCAGGCCCCCTAACCCGTCCCGATTAGCTTGCCAGTACAAAAATGCAGGGGTTTCCTCTGGGAACCAAACCAAATGCATCTTACTAATACGACTCAAGGCATCCGCAGATCGTCGCTATTGTTATGAATTGCAAAAGTCACCGCACATGCAATTACCTTTGTCAGTGTCTCTCACATATTTACAGATATCATACTTAACACAGTCATTTGTGACACAGGCCGGCCCAGACTCAAGGTCCAAAGTAACTATATCTTCATGAACTGGGTCCCAGGATACTGGGGAGTAGATGGCAACGAGGCTGCAGATAAGCTTGCAAAATATGCTGCTTACCCGGTCGCACCATCGTCGCACACTAAGAGCATAGCCATGCTTTGTTAGGCCTCGAACAAGGCCTGAAAGACGAACACGCAGGACCAGGAGAGCACGCACGAGCCCGCGCTTAGCCTCCTGCATTCACTGCCTAAGGAGAAATAAAACTGACAGAGGCCTACCCGTGCGGCCTCCTGTTGGTGGAGGAGCCAGGTTAGACATAGTCATTAGATAGTGGGAGCGCGACTAGCGTGGTCTCTCTCGGAGCTCTCGCTCCAGACAACTACAACAACACACTGTTTTCGTCCCTTTTTGAGCACACTACTGCTAGTGATTTAGCTCATCGTTGTAAAAAACAACCCAAGTACACTTTTACGCGATCTCTTCTGCGCTGCCCTTTTCTGTTTTCACGTTGTGTTCTGACCGCCGAGGGCTGCACGCATGAAACAGGTGCATGATAGCCAATCGTTCTCCCGCTATTCACCCCTAAAAGCTCACCGTGTTTGGAGTCTGCGGAGAGGTCCCTGGATAGTCTGGACGTTGCGCGCAAGCAAGGTCTGTGGGCCAAGTCGACCACAGCCAATGTGTCATTCAAGCGCTTCCGCCTCGACCGTTTCTGCAGGCTCAGCGCTTGATTGAAATCCCTGGCTCTTATTATTTTTAGCACCTGCTGGGGACGGTCGATTTGAATTGTTGATTAAACATTCTACTGGCACTTTGAAACGAAGAAAGATTTTTTTGAGCCTCATCTGCCCTCCATCCATTCGAGAACCACGGCTGCAATCTCGTCACTGTTCTTCTCCAGGTACATGAAATGCCCGTTGCCCAGAATTCCTAGTTCTCCGAGCTTAATCCATTCCGCATCAACACCAGCTTGCTTCAAGTAGTTGATCAAGCAGTGATCGTATGTAATATGTGGACTAGCTGCTCCAGTTAATGCGAGGTATGGCACCCTGGCAATGTTGGGAAGTTGGTAGGCGGGCTCCGTTTGCATGATGCACGAGCGATTTGCAGCAGTGTCCTCTCCCACAGTGACCGTCTTGAGGTCGGAAGAGCTGTTCAACGCTGGAACATAGCCAATTTTGGTTGTCGTCAATCCATACGGGCGCGCAGAGGTCCGACCGACGGCAGGAACAGTCGAGTTGCCCACCAGATTCTGAAAAGGGGTGTTCCCTGGCTCAATGTTGATGCTTGTCTTGACAAGATTTGGGCACTCATCAGACAACAAGGTCGCGTAGGTCGAGCCAGCAGAGTGCGAAACGACGAAAGAGCTTCCAATCATTTGCAAAAGCTGGCATCCGTTCTTGCGCATCGTTAACTCCAGCCTTGTTGTGTTTGACGTCAGTGGAATCATTGCGGCCATGAAGGAATCAAAGAATGGATCGCCCCTCACGCCCGTCTGCCCGAGAACATGTCAGCTACCAGTCCGCCAAAAGCACATCTTCCAACTTACCCCTGGCCATTGCGTGTGATTTTGTGATTGCGGGTAAGGGTCAATCACTTGCGGCGCAGTGTAGTCATCTCGAGTGATGTTGTCTGTTGAACCGATCTTCATAGGATACACAGAGAACTGTGGCTGAGCGCTACGGCCTACAGACGCAATGTCAAGGATGTACACCTGGTAACCGTGGTTCAAAAAATAGGACGCCCAGCCTCTGCGATTGTCTGGGGTGTTCAACCATACCTGGGCTCATTAACACACGTAGCGCAGCGCCATGAATCAGAAACTTACTGCTCCAGAAGGCACGCCGGCAGAGATGAAAACGATGGGGCTTGTACGGTTGACCCCGCTCTGGGGGGTCAACTTCTCCACATACAGCTGATCTGAGAGTATGCTCCCGCTAAGAGATGCGTTGTACACATATTCTCCTCCGATGTAGAAAAAGTCTCTCTTATACGCAACCTCGTTGGAGGTACAATTGGGGCTCACAGCCCAGACTCCGGTGCACGAGGCCGCGTCGGTGAGACGAGCAAGGGCACCAAACGCCAACAGAATCGTCGTCAGCCAGCGCATGATGTGAAACAAACAGGTGTTACAGGCCTGAGAAACACCTACAGTGGAGGATGTGAAAACTCATTCTTCATGTTTGCGACGGGGGAGGGGTTCCTGGCTGGTCATGCCCGAGATTATCGAATGATACGACTGGCGGACGGCCGGAGCCGTGAGCGGCGAGACTACCGATTCAGGTCCGCGGCGAGGCGGTGAGCGCGCCAGTGCTTCCATGGCCTCTACTTTCTCACTCCATAATTGTTCGAGTTTCAAGTAAAGTACTAGCATTGAACTTAGGAACGTTTGATAAAATGTATAGGCGTGGACTACAGGGAGCCATGTCAGCTCCGTACATCTAAAAAAGGTCCAACCGGCTTCTGGGCTTTGTATTGGAACTTGCTTCTCTTGGAGCCCGAGGTGATATCATCCGGCGAAAACATTTTCGAGACTTGAAGAAAGACGGCAGGTATCTGCAGAACCACGAGGACGGCTCAGTGATTGTCCATCGCATCAGGTAGCCGAACTCGGGCTGCTGATCACGCACTCACAGTTCAGCAACCATTCTTACAACCTTTATGCACAGCATTCCAGAGCAAAAACGATTGAAAAGAAAGAGTCAGGGAGTCATCTGAATCATCACTGGCTCCAAAAGGGCCGTGTTACGCCCGTTGAAGTTTGAAACCCCGGAATTTCCGCTACATTGCGGAATGGGAAGGTGTTGGGGGTATTGCAGGCGAAGCACAAGTCTCGACTCCGGATTGCAGGCAAATCATCTTATTACACGATGGTGCGCCTGAGAAAATACACAGCCTTACCAATTTATTATGGGTTGGTGCGCCTGAGGAAGTACACAGCCCTACCAACCGTCTTCCTCCCACTTGTATTCTGGATGGAACGCACACAACTCTGATTTGATTTCTGCCACCCGGCTTTCCTTCTCCAAGGCTGGTCCTCTGGACCTTTCCGCTCAGATGTCCGCTCTCATCAACGAGCCGCCGAAGACCGAGCAAGACTACTGGGTAGCAAAGGCACTTCTGCAAATGTTTGGAATGAGCAATGCAGACCCTCGCAATGGCACGCATATCAAACCGACTCGTCCAGATCACTACGTCTTTGAGACAAAGGGTCCCAAGATTATTGCTGGGCTGGTTGCGTGCATTTGCATTATGGTCGCTATTACGGGACTGCGCCTGTTCCTACGTGCGCACATGCGCAGGTTGGAATGGGGCATGGACGACACCTTGATGGTCCCAGGACTTGTAAGACTTTTGGAGTATTTGTGGCCAAGTTCTAACAGGCCTTAGCTTATGGCTGTCGCCTATCCCGCCCTCCAGATAGCCATGGTCCAGTACGGTGGAGCAGGAAAGCACATGTTCGATGTGACTTATATTGAATACTACCACTACCACTGGGTACGCTCGCCACCGCATCGTCTTGAGCAAAGCTAATTCCAGCAGCTTGCTCTGGTCGCCCAAATTGACTTCTTCGTCTGCATTGGGGTCATCAAAATGAGTATCGTTGTCTTCAACATGAGGCTTACGAAATTGGTCTCGAAAGCCTGGACGATTGGCAACTGGACCTTTTTTGCCATCGTCTCTTGCTACGTCGTCGTCGCGTTATTCCTCAACATCTTCCAATGCACGCCACCATCCGCCAACTTTGACTACATCGAAGCAGGAAAGATAACTCGTGCACCGAAATGCCTCGGTGTCGCGCGCATGGGAACCATCCTCCGCGCTATCAACATCACGCTCGACTACCTGTTGTTGGCGGTCCCAATCATCGTGCTTTGGAGACTCAAAATGTCGACACGAGCAAAGCTCCGTCTGTTTGCCCTCTTCTCTGTCGGCGCTCTCGCCTGTATAGGTACGAAGTTCCGTCGCCTCTGATCGCGGTCAACTGTTACTCACGCCACCTCAGGTAGCGCTATGACACTTGTGGCTAAGTCTCGCCTGAAGAGCGACGCGCTCTGTCTGTGATCCCGCCTCTTTAAATTTGATGCCACAGGGTTGCTGACAAGCGAGCGACAGGGAACTACACGGAACTGCTTGCCTGGTCGTTGGTGGAGCTCGTATGCAGCGTCCTCGCTGCCTCGCTCCCCACTCTTGGCAGCTTCTTTTCGCGAGGCGCCCACCAGACTCAGGCGTCGGGCAGCTATGAAAGCCACCTGACCTTTACCTCGAGCGACTGCCGCTCCAGCAATTTTCGCTCCGCCGGCAAGACGCGTCATGTTACGCATCACTCGGATGTGGACAGCGATACGCAGGGCATCATGCGTCGCGACGAGATTGAACTGACGAGTGAGATTGATTCGAATGAACGGCGTCTGTCGATTCGCTTTTCGGACTCGAGGACGTGGAATTCTAATAATAGTAAGAGTAGACTGAATAGAACACCTGAGGCTTGAATCGGTGGATCGAATGCGAATTGAGTGAGCTGAAAGTCTTTCAGTGTGAGCAGTGGGTCGGAGTGAAATGGGCAAGCAAGACTATTGATCAATCGCGCCATCGGAGAAGACGTGCGAGAGGGAGTGGTCAACAAAGTAGGAGGATTATATCGGCACGCGCTTGAAATGCAATCAGATCTACAAGGCAGAAACATGTCACAGACCAGAAAATGAGGCATTGCTCGAGCAGATGACGGAAAATCACATGAGGAGCAGACCGAAGGAAGAGGAAACCTTTTAGTGACGCACGACCGAAAACGTGTAGAGAGGACTTTGAGGCTAGGCCCAAGTCCAACATCGCCATCTTGCCAGAAGAAAGCAATTCAATACCAGCCGTATGCGGAATGGGCTCAAGCACATATCCCGGACTACCTCTTGAGCCATTACCGCACCAAACTTCCGTAACGTTGAGCCTTGATCAATGCCACTCACCCGGTGGTGACCATAGCAATCTACACTCAGCTACTCGTCTCTAACCGTGTCGAGCTCGTCGTAGACGTTGGTGTCCGGCTTTAATTCATCCATGTCAATGTCCTCCGATTTGTAGCCCTGGGGGAGGTAGCTGCGCTGCTCGTTGGTGACGAGGGTGTTGACCGTGCAGGCGTTGGATCCGATATTGATGGGCGTGATGGGCGACATCTCGGGCCTTTCAGGGACGGGAAGGTTGTTGACAACATATGCGTTGGAACTGACATTGATGGGCGTGATGGGCGAGACCGTGGGCCTCTTGCGGACAGGGATGTTGTTGACGCCAGTAGCAGGGCAGCTCTTGGGACGACGCTCGAACATTTCTGTAAGAGGGGTGCGAGCGGCGGCGGTGAAAAATGAGTCAGAGGGATGAATTGGCGTCCCCTGCTGGATCTCGTTGTGGGTGCTCTGGCCCGAAGGATTAGGGCCCATGTTCTGTAGGTTGTCGCCCAATTCTCCTCCCGTCATCTCGCTGTCGTCCTCGATAGCACCAATAGCCTGTCTCTCGGCGAGTGACTTCTTCTGGCGCTTCCTCTTTTCTGACCTATTTGCCGGAGTTCGGGCCAATGCAATCGTTGACACCATTCGGAGCAGCAAGACCATCAGCATCGACCTCGTCTGCCTTGTCCTGACGTATGCTGCGCATTGCTTGGCGGCGCTCTTCCTCTTCCTTGCGCAAATGCTTGAAATGCTCCTCAAGGATGTTGTCTCTATTTAGAGAGCTCACGTGGGGATAATGCCTTAGGCCTGGAAAGTCGCTGCCCCAAACATGGCTGGGGCGGGGCGCGGGAAAGAAGCTGTCGTCGTGGTGAGGCTCAACTTTCTGGTAGACAGCGCCTTCGGTGACAGGCTGGAACTTGACTAGAGTGTGGTGGACAGTGGTGAGCCATTCGTGGAGCCATCTGTTCCACAGGCGGCGAGTGGAGGGGACGAGCTCGGGCAACAGGGTTTCTCCGGTACCAACATGCACATGGAGAAGCTTGGGGTTAGCAACGGACTTGTATTCGGTGTCAAAGTACTACACTATAGTCCTCGGGTCGCTGAGCAGCTCGGTCTTGTAAGGGAAGGAGTTGTATAAAAGGTAGTTGCAAATAGGGGATTCAGAGGGCTTCTCGGGTGCGGTATTCGAAAGCCAGTGACGGAGGTCGTAGTGGTGCGAAATCTTGGAGTGGAAGAGGTCCCTGCCACTAGTCACTGGCGTGTTTTGTTGGGTCTCCTTAATTTGATCGACCTGCAGAAGAGAGAATTTTGAGCGTGTGCATATGATCGCTCGCGCTTTGGCCTCCATGGTTGAAAATTGTGATTTTAGTGGTCTTGAGGTGGAGCGGGTTGAGTAGGGAAGGGGCAAGGAGGAGTTCTTTGAAGGTTGAAGAGTAAAGAATTTTGAGGTCGTGCGTGGGAGCACAGCGAATCTCAAGGCAAAGGGGCTGCGCCTTATACCTTCGCGTTACGTGAGGCGTGAATGGAACTAAGAAGCGGGAGCCTTGGGATGTAACGAGAAAGAACTACCTACAACTAAGGTCCAGAGACCCAGCATCCACCCATTGTGCAAGCTGCATTCCTGACTGTGGCACAAGGGCCCTGCGGATGATGGTCGTTTGGGAGTCTTACAGCGCCATCTCGAGATCCCGGTGTTCCTGGTTCTTTTGAAATCCACCGCAAAAAAGACATCTTATCGTATGCAGGGAGCGTTTAGTCGCACACCTTGCCTAATCCTCGATCATTGCTCATGCTCCTCTCCATGTCAACATCTTTACTGTCCGCTCCCGCATCCCCATCACGGCCAGCAAGGCCAGCAAGTTTTTTCCCGTTGGCCATGAGATACCTCTTGCGTCCTTTACCCTTCTTACGCTGTGCCTTCGTGACCAGACCACCGGGAACCTTGTTGGAAGCGTCGGCTTTTTGTCGCTCTTTCAAGGCCTTGACCATCGCCCGTCTTTCATGTTCCGTCCGCTCCCCAGGTCTTGCCTGTACTCTTGCCTTTTGCCATTCTACCAAGGTAGCGGATCGTGGTGTAGCAGCAACATGAGGGGTAGCATTGACTACTATGGCTCCGAGGGTGATGGCAGCGGCGGCAGTCGAAAGCATTTCAACGTCAGCATATGCGTCAGGTACAGAAACGCAGTCGGCACCAGCCTGGGGAGTTTCCCATAGAAACACATGGATTGCCGGTAGGGGCGGCGGCTCCACGCCGAAAGTCTGGCAAACCATCTGAATTCAGCCGAGAACGAAATCCAGGCGCTCTCCCAGCTTCGCTGGAATCCTGGAGGATAAGAGGAGTTATCCAATCTCGACGTGGAGAGCAACAAGCCTATGTGAGCGACCGCGGGTCAGAAATATGGGCTCGGAAGCAATAAATCGGATGAAGAGTTCAGTAAGATCGTCTTGGAATTCAGATTTGAAGGCCTTTCCGTCAGCGAAAAGGTAATATCTGAACGCCGGTGTCATCGACTGCGACGAGATAGCTGAAACAGGCTCCGATCCGTTGATTGAAAAATGAGGCTGAGGTGAACGAATTGTGCTGGTTTTCAATGAGTATGAGTGGCGTGCTGGCTGTGGGAGATTGATTGCCGTTGAAGCCAAAAGAGCTTGGAAGACGAGACGATGGGTTTCAGTTTTCTGCAGGCATGGCTGACGCGCTGAAAGTGGCAGAGGGGTTGCCATTGGAGACAAAGGAGGCGAATGGAGAATATGACGGGTTATGCTTCACCATGAACATGCCATGGTCATGCTCAGGGGAAATGGAAGATGCTTTGGCAAGGAGTCGAAAAGAGTTGGCAAGGGAAAATGTACGGTTCTCGATCCCCGTGCCTTGTTTATTGTACCCAGGAGTCAGGTTGCCAATGGAACTCAATGAGTTCGGAAGAGAAGAGCGTCGACCTGCAAAGTCGAGGTTTGACGGTTTAGAGAAAATTACATGCTCATTCTTCAGGTCGGACGTCTTTGCAAAGGGAACGGCCAGAAAGTTCAGAGATCTGGGGCTGCGGTCAAAGATATAGCGGTTATACATGTTCTGGTAGCTTGGAGTTTGCAAAATATAGACAGTGTAGGTAGATAGAAGACTCTGGAGTGGCAGACAGATGGGCGGAACTTGCTACACTCCGGGGGTACATTAATCCGGTGGGTGGTGAATGACTGGGTGCCGTGACAGGATAGCGCTAACTCAACACAACATTAACCCATCTCTATGTTTACTTTTTGACCAGTCCCAACCGTGGAGCTAAATGAGTATCGGCTGCTTAGTCCGCATGCATTTGAACAAACAAATTGAAATAGCCGTAAAGTTTGGCTAAAGCCTAGCCTTGACGTTCTTCTGTATTCTCATAAGGCAGCCATCATTTTTCAATCATGTCCACGAAAAGGACAATAATCAGCACTTGGGTCCTTGCATGGGAGATGATGAAGGGTCCATGCGAGTCTTGTTCTTTGCTCTTTCATGACCCTGCCAGTCACCAGCGGTCAAAACCTCAGAAGTGACACCAGGAAAGCAAGCTAGATAAAACACGCTTATAGAAAGGGGGAACCATGGCCAACCTACGCAGCGTGGGGCTGTGGATCTGTGCATCGCGAGTCTGGGGATGGACTTTAGTGACTTCTCTGGGAGACCTCTCACATACTCTTGGCCCAAGGCTGAGGGAATTCTCGTCGTTGCGAATTTGAATTATGGTAGCGTGAGGGCCGTTGCTGCGACGGGTCTGGCAGAACACCCTCTTCCCTCGAAAATGCCACACGTACGAAGGCGACAACAGCCTTTTGAAAGGAAACCGAGATGTCGTCGATCCGTTAGACAGAAGCCGGGTTGATATAGCAAGGGTGAGGTTGAGCGGAGGGTCGGCAAAGAAGGGGCCGGATCCGGAGGAAGACGGCCCGGGAACTCCAGTTGGGCTGGGGCGGTGAGAGGGTTAACCCGAGTGTATCTCCAGCCTGTCCTCTACACTGCACGGGCGCACTCTGTCAGCGATTTCTCAACAATATAAATCCGTCTGCGCCGCCGCACACCGCGTCTCTTCATCCCCCCCCCCAATCGCGCTCTTCCAACAACCCAGGAGACAGCATTATCGACAAGATGGTCAACCCCCAGATGTGAGTTTGCGCTTTGACGCCGCAGGATCCAGATAGCGTGCTAACGAGTCTTCCGACAGCACCAACCTCGCCATCATCTTGTACGTGTTGGATGAAACCGTGCTCTATAACGCTTCTAACACCTACAAGGGTGATGATGCAAGTTTCCAAGAAGATTCCCTTTGACGATCCGAATGTTCTCAACGGCATACGTGCGCTCTACATCGTCTCGAACCTGCTCATCGCGGGCGTGTACTTCTATGTCAAGACGCAAATCGACAAGAAAAAAGGTACTTGTCCCCCACTTTTGCGCGAAAAAGATCTGAGCTAATTGAGACCAGACATGAACGTCCTTAAGTACGTCGAGCCCGCGCCCCCAGGCAGCGGCGAGGAGCCCAAGGCCGTCACGACCACCGTCCACGCATACGACCTGCAACAACTGAAGCAGCTGTGGAAGGCGCAGCTGATGGGTGTCGGCATGATGGGCGTGATGCACATCTACTTCAAGTACACCAACCCTCTGCTAATCCAGTCCATCATTCCTCTCAAGGGCGCTTTCGAGGGTAATCTGGTCAAGATTCATCTGCTTGGCCAGCCCGCAGTCGGTGACCTCAAGCGCCCCTGGAAGGCTGGCGGCGGCCTAATGGGTGCGATGTCTGGCGGCGAGATCAAGACGGACAAGAAGAGCATTGAGCAGGCCGAGCGAGCTGGCCGTGGAGGCGTTAAGGACGAGTAAGCTGCTTGCTTATTGGAAGGCTTTGGGCCCGCCCAATGAGATGTTGGGCATCTTGGGGAGCTACTTCGCAGGGATATGGGCATTTTGATGTGCACAAGACGGGAAATAAAACGTAGAAGATCGACGACCAACGCCATCTGCGCAAAACTGCGTGCGCCTCATGCACGTGTAGATGTAAACACCCCAAGTCATGGCCATTGTTTCGTTGGTGCCGTTTGCTGATCCTTGCCCCAGGATTCATGGAATGCTGCAGGGATGTTACGTCTCACGTGTGAATTCCTCGCACAAGGCTGACTCTCATCATTGACGTCCTCTTTGTTACGTTTTCTCAACCTGTGATCTGAGCTCGCAATACCATGATGCGATCTCTTCAACCACCCACCGTCAGAGTCACTCCTCTTTCCACCGTTCCTACGCCCCCATCACACAACAACGCGCATCATGTCGGAAACCCACCGACCTCTTTTCGCAATCCATGGCCCTCTTTCGCCCGCCCTTCGTACAGCTTCGCTTCTACACTGCGCATGCGATTTTTCCCAAACCCGGAACGCAATTACGTGCCAATTCCAGCTGATAGAGCCGGACTTGTCCCTATCGTCAAGCCCGACTGGGGCCATGGCAAGAGCGGGCTGAAGGCGACATGGATTGGACACGCAAGCTGGCTGGTCGAGGTGGGCGAAGGTGTTCCCTGCGGCAATATGGGTGAAGAGGCCATATCGTGTCGCGAAAGTGCCGATTCGAAAGACGATAAGAAGGCGATGGGGAGTCAAAGAGGCATTGCAATCCTTCTCGACCCCGTTTTTTCCGACCGCATGTCTCCCGTATCATTTGCTGGCCCTAAGAGATTCACCCCGACTCCATGCGAGCTTCAGGAGTTGCCAGATGTTGACATGGTTCTCATCAGCCACAACCACTACGACCATCTCGATGTTGCCACGGTACAGTTTCTTCGTGAGCGAGGAAATGGCCGCGTGAGATTTCTTTGTGCCCTTGGTGTCAAGTCGAGCCTACTGCGCATGGGGGTCGAGGACGAACAAGTCACTGAGCTGGACTGGTGGCAGGGCGTGAAAGTCCATGTTGGAGAGGCCAGAACGAGGCTGGTTTGTACGCCGTCTCAGCACTGTAGTGCAAGGAGCATCTGGGATGCTGGGTCCGGACTATGGTGCTCCTGGGTGGTCGAGGAGTTATCAAATAACGAAGAAGAGACTTCTGGAAAGAAGCTGTACTTTGCTGGTTCGTATGCCCTTTTTTTTAGCTCTGCAAAGAGGTCTTGTTGATTACTTATAGGAGATACCGGGTACCGTAGTGTTCCACCAGGCACTACTAACGTCGTGAATCTCCCTCACTGTCCTGCATTCAAGGATATCGGCGAGCTTTACGGCCCCTTTGACCTCGCTCTCCTGCCAATTGGCTGCTTCTTGCCTCGGGCTATGATGTCTCCAATCCATTGTGCGCCGGAAGATTCCATTTGCATCCATCAGGACATCCGCAGCAAGAAGAGCATAGGCATGCATTATGGCACCGTTCGTGGAATGATTAGTGAAGCTTTTGAAGACGTCCGCGGTCCCCCCCCTTTGTGGAAAGAGGCTGCTGAAAAGGTCGGTTTGGCTTGGGGCGAAGAGATTTCGATCTGCGGAGTCGGCGAGACGGTTGTAGTGTGACTGTCTTGCCACACGACTGGGGCAATTATTCGGGCCACTCTTATGGTGTCGCAGTATCAAGACTCGTGCCAGGCGGCGCCCCAGTAACTTGGGCCAATGGAGTGTCGTCTGAAGGGTTGCAGAGTATGTTTGCTGTCCTTCAGCTAACCTTGCCAACTAAGCTTTTAGTCATTCGGGCTCTCGCGAAGTCGCCTGAGGTGCTGGATGCCAGCTTTGATCCAAACAAAAGAGCCAGGGAACTTCCGCGCGATCTTCCCTGACTTCCAAAGCCCTGATCCACTCATCTCATATCAATAGAAATTCTTCACAGCCTGGTGTTGCTGAGTGCCAGATTCATGAAAGCTTCTCTGGATACAGGCGCGCTCTTGCATCGAGAGAGCGTATTTATGTCCAGAGAAAGCGCTGCCTCTAGGGTCCTATGCATCTGGATGGTTGGTGTTGAGTCACTAAGGAAGAGTATTTTCAGGCTCTGGTCCACGCGGCTTTCTTACATACGGATACGGGGCAAGTATACGCTCGACGTGGCCGCGAGCACCCGCCTTCACTACTCCCCCCTGAACTGGGACCAGCCACATCTAGAGGGGCGCCAACCCTCGGCGCTCCCTTATGCTTTGTCACCTGCCTTTTTTTTCCCCATATTTTGCCATCCGTTAGATTGGGATACATCGGAAGCACCCGCCTCGCGAAAACAAACCAGCAGCACGCGAATCGATAAAGGGATTCCCACACCCACGAACATCCACCCTAACTGGCTCCTGGACCTACTAAATTTGGACGGGCACCTGCCTCCATTCCTCCGAGTTTTGGTAACCCGTTAGACTGGGTGCATCGCGAGCTCTCGCCACGCCGAACTTACTAGCATTATGCACAATGATAAAAGGAATTTACACACCTACGAGCACGATCCCTCTTCACCTGACACGTGATTCAAAGCTAGCCTGCATCTCCCATTGCTGAACTACTACCTTGATTGCTTTTGAGGTATATCACTTTGTGGGCCTCCTTTCTTCCCGTTTGTTGCCCACGTTCTATCGCCCGGTGGCGAAGCGCTTTCGGACGCGCCTGGGTCATCCAACCTGGGCGCGTCGGCTTGTCTTGATACTTTGCTTGACGTCGTCTCTGACTTGAGCTTTAGGAATCACTTCTCGCCCCTTTCACCATGGTTTCATGGACCTCTGAGAATGATGTAAGGGTTTGATGAAACTTCTAAGGCGGGTAGATATGTACTGACTTGAAGCAGGTATTCATGCCCGTTTTCAAGGTGTATGATGCACCTGTTCCCCACGCTCGCGTTGCTGAGGAGTTGAGGAAAATGGGTCTCGGTATTTGACACCATTCTAGTCACTTCTTTCCAGATCTTGCTAACTTTGCCTGTTTTGAGTAGACGTCGCGCCCAAGGTCGTCAGTCACCGCATCGCGAAGCTGAAGAATGACGCCAAGGGCGGCAAGGTGCCGAACTGAGGTAGCAGCTGCGCGAACATCGTCAGCGACTTTATTGACCTGGCCGAGAGCGCGAAGGAGGCTGTCAAGAAGACTGCTGCCCGTCCTTCCAACCCCAAGACGCCGAAGATGTCTTCGCTGACCCCTGGCACTCCTATCATTGCGAACACGGAGACCAAGCGCAAGCGCCTCCTTGAGGATATTGGCTTCCACACTGAGGAGGGCATCCGCCTCGGCCGCCCTGAGCACCCCGTCTTCAGGAAACCCATGCCCATGAACACTCGACTTCTCGATGGAGAATGCTTCCTACACGCACGATCACGAGATGGGAAAGACTGTCCGGGATGAGCCCAAGGAGCCGGAGTTTACTCCCGTGGAGGTGTCGAACAAGGCTTACTCTCCCATCCTCAAGTCTGAGGATGAAGCTGGCAACTATGCCGACGTCTCTGACGATAACGGCGACTTTTACACTGCTCAAACGACCATCTCGTCCTTCGTACTTATGAGAAGGGTTCAGGAACTGGGCGATTCGGTTTGATTGTTTTCTCTCGCTCGAAATGCTCTCAAAATGATGACATGGATTGCACCAGCACTGTTAGTTATTAGGTGCTGCAGATATGACATGATCTAGGGGATGTTGAATCCTTCTCCTTTAATCGCAATCTTCCAGCGTCGTGATACTCGGTTTGATCTTACTGCTCGCCGCAACTAGTTACTTTTCTGGATTTCCACCAACTTCTTTTGCACCGCTGTCCAGAATGCTCCTCGTGCGCTGGCAGCATCAAAGACTTAGCGAAACGCGCTAGGCTGGACTTGACCTGTAGTTTTCACTGTCTCTGTTTGCGCGTGCGTTTGATAGCTCCTCATAAGCTCGCATGAAAGACTCGGGCGAGTGGCTGGGCTGGATTCGGACTGTAGTAGTTTTCACTATTCCTTTTCGCGCGCGCGTTTGGTATCTCCACGGGAGTCGCTTTTTGCCCTTTGCGGTGCATTGTGCCTCGAGGACTGCACGAAATCCGCGCTCCAGATTTTCGTGGCTCATCCACCGTCCACGTGAAAAAAGAAACCCCCCGAGTGTTTTCAAAACGGTCCCTCAAGTCCCCCCGGTCTTGTACCAACAACTAAGCGCATCGCCGCCACGCATTTCTCCGCGCGCAGAATATTGCCAGCCAACGCAATGTCCGACCATCATCCATACGCCTTGCGCTCTCCAGCGCCGTCTCCCTCGTCGCGCGATAGCCGCAGCAACAGCGTTGAGGCGCTCTTTCCACGCTCCCGCTCCACCTCCACCTCATCCAAGCCCAACTCCAACGCCGCCATGACCAACGCCACCCAATATAACCCGACACTGGCCCACGATGACCTAATTGGGCGTCTCCTGCTCAACCTCTTTCCAGAAGAAGAACCCACGCAGCTGCTAGCGCCCGCGACGCGCGAGCAGTCGACAATCGAGGTGGCGCAAAGGCATGCTCACAGGGGTGACAATGTTCTCGCAGCGAGAGCGCTGACCAAAGGAGGATATCGAGTGTTTGAGTTTACGGAGGATGGTGAGGAGACTGGATGGAAGGAGCGAGATGGAAAGGGGGATTCGCCGATGCAGGGGTGTCTTCCGAAGCCGCGGAGGAAGATGCGATTACGCCATGCCGAGGATGACGATCGTGAACAAAGACTGCAGATGCAGCTGGCTGATATATCGCAAGCTATCTACCTGCCCGCACTTGTTTTGTCCATCATGCTAATCGTTGCAGAGGCGATGGATTGATGCAGCGCAATAACACCGAGGACACGGAGCGTGAGCAAAGCCTCGGCGCAGAGCTGGCGCCCGATACGATGTGTGGCTTCAGCACCAGCGGAGAACAAGCTAAACAGGCACAAAAGGTGCGCATCAAGAGGGAGCCGTCGGTCTGGTACGTGGTGGAGTACGGTCCGGGAGGCAGACGTGCGACATTCGAGAACTGGTGCACCCTATGGGAGCGAAGGCAGCACGAGAAGATGTTGAGGAATCAAGCACAGCAAGAGCAGACGCCGCAGCAGAATCCAGAGCAGCAGGAATCATCCTCTGAGCCTCAGCAACCATCCAAGAAACAGAAAAATCGCACAAAAAATCGCATGAGCAAGATGGAACAAAGACGCCTTGCCGCCCACGGCATGCCAGTGGATCGTTCTGGGCGTACCTTGGCGCCCAACAGACGCGAGGAAAACGGCCAGCACAGGAAGTATACACGACAGCATGAGCGCACAACCAAGAACGAGTGGCGTATGCAGGACGTGCAGGATATGGCAAGCCACGAGCTTAAGGCACGCGTCATGGAAGGCGCGGCAAACAACGAGGAGGCTGCCCAGTATCGTGTGGAGCAGGAAGACAAGAAGAGGATATCAAGAGTAAGGAAGGATACCGAGACGAAAACGGCCGGAAACACAGTCTGGGGTCGCCTGGATGGCGTCGAGCTGGAAGGGGGGTCTCTGTCGACGTCATTTGTCAGAGAGATGGACAGGTTGACCTGCGGTAAAGAAGGCGACGAACAGGGTCACTCAACGCACGGCGACAAGTGTGTCACGATGTAGACGTTGGCTGTCGTCTTGTCAAGTTTAGCTACTCAGACAAATGCAGGTGGAGGAAATCTGCCATGCAGGTCGGGAAGGTTGCGCGTCGTTGTGAGGTCTGTCCTCTGCAAGCCGGCGTTGAAAGTAGCCAAAATCGAGTCTCCTCAACCTTGACAGTATACAGATGACACCGATGCGAGAGTACTTGAGCGGATTGGCTGTTATTCCTTACGTCAGGACTACGCTAGTGTGTTAGCAGAGCGCTGGTTTTCGCAACCGCGTTTCGATGCCGTCAGGCCGAGCAGAGAATCGCAGATGGTCAGTGTAGAGGGAAGTACTGGGCAGGTAAGGAAATTGTGGAATAACGTGAATCGGACGGGGCGAGATTGGTTGCGGTGCATGTCGACACCAAGAGACGCACAAAATATGCAATTGAACTGCACAAGCTTCTTCCCAGAACGAAGACGATGGAAAACAAGAGCCTTGAAGCTGGGTCACAAATATGTAGCCGCCCGACGGCAGTAAACGCTTCGTCTGCGCCAGGCATATGATCGACATGGCGCATCTGCGGATAGATGGAAATGGCTTAAAAGGTCCGCCAAGCTCTACCGATTTCGCTTGCTCCTCCCCACTGATAAATACCTGCATGCTATGCAAGACTGCAAGACAGAAAGACCGCAAGACCGCGAAACTGCAAGAATGCAAGACTGCCAGACGAGGATTCTCTACAGTGCAATGCCTTCGTCTTTCGGTGCAATGGTTGACGCGACGTGACGAGGCTACCACAGCTGCCATGCTCCTGGCTGTCGTCATTGCCATCCCTCGCATGCCCACACTGGAAATTGGGAGTGGTGAACGAAGAGAATGTGGACGAGATGCGTGGATGATGCAACAGAGGTTGTTGTCGTCGTCGCGGCAGGCGCGCGCTAACCGGATTGGTGTAGCTGAGGTGATGTCAGTCGATGTGCTCCCTGCATAGCTTCCCCGCACTATACGCAACCCAAAGCCCCATCACCCCGTCACTCCACATATAGGAGTACCAACCCCTTTGAATCACGCGACAGACCGCCCTTCCGCAAGCGGAGCTCCGGTATGGTGGCCACAGTTCAATGCTCCAGCACTTCGACAGCTTCAATGTCTTGGACTGCACAGCAACATTCACTTCTGCCAGACAATTGAACAAACATGTACAGGACAAGCCACCTGCACTCCTGCGCTGCAGCAGTAAAGTAAACCTGCCCACGGGTCTCCAGCCACGTCTCCAGACTGGCGCGCGGCGTGACAGCGGAGGCACTGGGCGCCCCTGGCCTCCCCTAGCTTTCCGCTAACTCTGGCGTGCGTGCTTTGTCGCTGTTCCCCCGCATCACTTGGCTCTGAGTAGGCCGCCTGACCTGACTGGATCCATTCATGGCATGATGATCACGGGGGCACCGACTAATGGCTACGCATGCCATGGGTGCGGGGATGGGGTGACACGCTTTGTGAGCGAATAATACCAATTGGCGTGCCGTAAGTACGGTAGCGGGGCTGAACAGCTTGTTATATAGCTACCGTGGCATCCCTCTGTTTCAAAAGGGTTGTCTTTCTACGATATCAACATTGACTACCATTAACAAGAACAACTACAACGACGCTTCATCCTTTGTCGACCTACATCCAGGTTGATAATTCAATTGCTCAACTTACCAACACACTGCACATCAACCTTTGAGGTCCATCAACCACCACCTACCTACCTCTCATCCAGAATACCGGCAAGATGAGTGCAATGGCTGCTACTCCGCTGGCTCTCAACACCAGCGTGCCGACCACCCACTCGGCCACCTCTCCCACTGGCCGTCTCCTCCCAAACAAGCGTCCAGCTCTCCTCCCCAAGCCGTTTCCGTCTGCCACGTTCACAGTGGGTGACCTGCTCACCGACCCCACCAACCCGGCGGCTCCGACCCTGTACCGCCCCAAGGGCGTCCTCTCCGATCGCGACTATGACGACACACGCACAACGGCCTACTACAAGGATGTGGCAACAGTGTCGCAGACGAGCGGCAACTTTGTCCGCTCACTGGGCGGCGAGCTGCTGGTGCGGCGCCCCAAGCGTGCCGACGTGGGCTTTTGCAGCATCGAGGCGGAGCGGGCGGCTGTGAGGGGCTTCAAGTCCAACACCGATGCCTTTGAAAAGGCCGTCACCTGTGAGGGTGCCAAGCAATGGCTGCTCAAGGCTGCCGAGTCCCGCAGGCCTGTCTACTTTGTCGCCGCCGTCCAGGAAGTTATCAATGCCAAGTATTCCCACGCCCTAGCGCGTGATGCCGGCAACGGGCTCGTCGAAGTTGAGAAAGAAGCTCGCTCGCCGTCAATTTCAATGTCAAACGAGGAGGCGATAGACCTCAGCGGCGAGGCTACGGCGAACATGCGGCCGATGAAGAGGAGGGACTCTGCGTTTGAGAAGCCGACACACACCAAGACGGACGTGCTGGGTTTGGAGCTCAGGGAAGTCCGCGTCAAGCTGTCCAAGGAGGAGATGCCGCAAAAGAAGGGCGATTTGAAGTTTGAGTGGCTCAACCTTGACATTGACGGCCAGGACGGCATGAAGCTGGCGGTCGGCTTGGGCCAACCGCTCGACCAGGAAGAGCTGGTCGACTTGTGGGAGGAGGACGAGAATGTCTCTGACGAGTCTGATGAGGAATAGGGCGTTTGGGTTTCAGGCGAACTGGGAGTTTTGACGACGGAATGATGGGAGGCGTTTCGACGTATCGGATTTTTCTTAGAAGACTGTACTATCCCAAAAGGTTATTAACGACGCAATGGACTTTCACACTCACGACTCGACGACTCATGGAGTGGTGCATCACCAAAGTCAGAGCCCCTTGAACGCACAAGAGGCTCTGTCACGTGCTCTCCAACACCCAAACGCAGACCGGGGAACGGCCGTCTAGACGCGAAGGTCCGAGTCAGACGGGAATCCTGACGGGCGGCATTGGTCGCGGGCGGTGCCTGTGCCTCGTCTGTGGCGTTTTTCGGACATGGGCGTACGAGGAATAATTTTCCTGGGATAAGAGGGAAAAGGGGCTTGGCAATGTTGGGTATTGGGAGACGACAACCGAGGAAGGTAATGAAGTTACTCAACACCATGGCGGCAGTGTGTTGATGGATCGTCATCTGTCGCTCGCCCACCACAAATACTTGGGGTTCGGGTGGTCCGCTTTTCTCCAGGTCTCTATCTCCACTCTTACTCCGCATCGGTTCTCTCGCGTGGCCTGCACGACGGCATACTCCGGCACTCGGGTGACGAACATCAACTCAAGCCTGACAATCTAAGACGCATCTCATCGCCAAGCCGACCTTGCCACGCAGTCCCGATGCCGTTCCCTTCAACACATGTGTCTCTGCCCTGTATGCGTCTTGTATATATGGCTACCTGTGGCCAGTCAGGTCTAGAAGCTGATGTAAAAGCCGCTCAGACGTAACACCAGCGTCGCCACCTTCGCCCGCATCGCATTAATACCACGGACCCACGGTAAGTCGCACAAGAAATTCCGCCTCCAGGCTTTTCTAGGGGTTGGTGCCAAACTGGATGTATGGGGGTGATGAAGCGCCTTGCCGCCCACAGACTTGCAAAAGTTGAACTCGTAGAAGAATGTCTACGGGGAGCATTCAAGCACCTCTGCCCTAACTGGGAGTCGACATTTCTTTTACGACGCATGATAATCCGTAGACTGACCGCAACTCGGCTTCTCATGCTGGAGCATGCTCTCACTCGGGACTAACGCGCGGCTCCGGCTGTCGCTCAAGGCCTCTCCAAGCCAAACCGCCACACGAGCCACGCCCCTTGCCAAATGCCCCGCGCGCTTGGTCGTCGTTGGACGGCTCAATGTCCAGCCTATCGCAACGAGCATGATGGCCGCCGAGGTCTTCAGGCGGCCTGATTTGCTCGTTCCCGTCGCGCCAACGCTTGCCTATTCGGACCCTGCCACGACGTTGTTCGGCTTCCGAGAGATTTCTGGGGAGTCGTGCTGCTACCCCGGCCCGATACCCCAGGCCCCATCCCGGGGTATTCGAAGGCTTAGGGCAGCCTAGCGGTCAAAACCCGGCACGGGGATGGAGCTTCTACGACTGTTGCTGGGTGCGTCTGATTCGATATTTTTCAAGGTACATTTCTTTGTTTCCAGGCGCAAGCTAGGTTTTAATTCATTCTCTTCTTCAAGATTATCGGTTGGCATGCTCAACCTCAACACTGGTGTACCTAGGGCCGATATGTCCGCGATGACACGGCGGCAGCTCCGAGACTTTGACGGCCAGACTCCTCCACGGGGCCCCCTTCTCAACGGACCACCATGACCCACCATCTCACGTGGACCCGCTCGCGTTCTCCAGGCATCTGCATACGTCCGATGGGCCAGTGTCTTGAGACTACTGGATGGACTCATCTGACGGCCTGTGCTCCAGATTATCTGCTCCACTATTGCAGTTGATTCAAAATTGACCTGCCTCCCCAGCTTTTTGACCACATCGCCCCTCTCTTCCTCCCCTGCACCTCCGATAACTGTCTTCTCCAGTATTAAGATGGCTCTCGGATTCCAGAAGCCAAACGACGTGCCCGGCGCGGCATGGTGAGTTGCTCGTCATCGACGCTTGGTCAAGCTGACTTGTTGGTAGGCCCGCCATTATGATTGGCCTTTTTGTCGCCTTTGGTGGTGTTCTCTACGGCTATGATACTGGTACCATTTCGGGTATCGTGGTCATGAAATACTGGCTAAAGTTGTTTTCGACACAACCTGACGGTACCCTGACGGCTGGAGAGGACTCGTTGATCGTGTCTATCTTGTCTGTTGGAACTTTCCTTGGTGCTCTCACTGCTTCACCTACTGCCGATATGCTTGGCCGTCGCATCGGTCTCATGGCCTCGACCACGTAAGTCGTTTGCCCTCCACCGTGAAGGAAAGGAAAAAAAAGAAAGAAAGCTTCAAATCACCTCTACGACTGATTTTACGTGTTAACCGAGGCTAATTTTCAAAAGTGTGGTTTTCTGTTGCGGTGTGATCATGCAGGTACGTTGAACATTGTCCCGCACAAGGTAGAAGGGGAGGGAGGCCCTTCCCCCCTTTTCCCCTTTCCCC
>JAIFKG010001761.1:0-33899 GCA_020351975.1 Phyllosticta ampelicida
CCTAGCAAACCGTACGCCGAAGACCATGTCCCAACGAGCGCACCGCCACTGTCGCAGTGCAAATCCCGTTTACTCCACATGCTGCCACGCTTGTTGCTCATCCCCCAGTCAAGTGAATCAGATCGACAGGGGAAGAGAGACAAGACTAGCAGCACCGACACTTGCTGTCAGGAGACAAAGCGACAGGGCCACGCAGATGTTGGGAGAGACTGCGGGATCGGCAGGTTGACATGGTGACCAGCCATGCCTCGCTGAATGCCCAGCGCCACGGCGCCCGGTCCTGCGGCTCTCTCCTCGTCGCTGCTCTGAAACTGGCACCGGGTGACTTGCGTGTTGGTTCAACTTACACTGGGTTTGTTGCACGCACGGGTTTCCTGAGACGTCGCCTGCCGTCAACCGCTACCGCCGGGCCCCCGCCGCCGCTGCTGCATTGTACATCAGCACGCATGTCACTGGCACCACCGCCGTCTGCCACCAGGCTGCACTCATAAACCAAGAGAAATGGAGTAGTCGTCCAAACAATACCGTATGTAGGTGTGCATGTATGACTTTTTTTCCTCGCGGCAACCAGTCCGCCATCTGCGCTCTAACCATTCCATCCGTCAAATACCCCCATCCTGCTGCCAATTCGATCCGTGTCCAGCATGTGTCTTTCTCCACATCCTCCTCTTGCCAACTGGCCCGAATCTTCTGTCTGCCCTCCTTCCCGGTGTATGTGGGTAGCGAGCGTATCTATGTGAAGAAAAAGCGAGGGTAGGTGTTGTGCCAGAAGAGAGCGAGCGGCGTTTGTGCTTGCCATGCTAATAAGGAAAGAGGGTAGGTGGTATGCAAAAAAGGAAAAAGAGTGGACTATCATATCCAGCTCTTTGGTCTTGATGTACCTTTGTCCGTCGGTCGTCGTCGTTGTCGTCGTCGTCTTTGCCGCTGTCTCATCGCGTCTCGTCTTGTCCTGTCTTGTCGGTTTGAGCGTGGCTCTCGCACATCGAAGCGCGGCGGCCAGCGCCAACGCCATTGTCATCGTTGCCCTAGGTCACTGTCGACGTGATGCGCGTCTCACAAGCCATTGCCCCTACCATGACGCCCCGAAGCATTTGCCCTGCCGTAGCGTCCCGCTGCCAGATGACGAAGCCTCGCCGCTACCGCCGCCCCCTAGGCCCAGTACGACCTTGCGCCGCTTGCCCTTGGCCTCCTTAACCCTGCCGCCTTTCTCCTTCTCGCGCTCGCAATCCCGCTCCTTTTCCTGTTCGCGCCGCACGAAGCGCTGCGACAGGACGCAGTCGAATGCTTCTGAGTTGTCCTGCTCGGGCTCGGCGAAGGAGCCCTCGCTGCGCGATGTGAGCTTGGGCATCAGCCTGCCAATGCGCCGGTCGAGGCGCGACACATCGCGGTTAGTGTATGTGGGTAAGTCGAGCTGTGGTGGTCTTGTGTTAGCAGAGGGCGAGACCAAGACGGCGCGTGGTAATGAGACGGGAGGTAGAGAGAGGAGAGGTAGAGGTGGTGGCAGAGGTAGCGACGAATGGAATGAGAAGACGCAAGGTGCCATGCGCACCGCGCGAGATACAGAATTACATACCTTGTTCCACGGGCTGGGCTCGAACGTCATGGGCTCGAATGTGCGTAGCCCCAGGTTGAGCCGGTGCATGCTGGGGTGGCCCCATTCGATGCGCTGCATGTTAGGGTTAGCTGCTTACTTTCTTGTATCTCATCGCCACCGCCGCCATCACCAAGGCCATCATCATTTCCGCCGTTGCTGCCTATGTCTTGGAGGCAGTTGATGCTGCCGCTGACGTGTCTAGCGGCGTGCTGGAAGCGGAGTAGAAGGGGGAGGAGCGGATCGATCGTACCTTGTGCCAGAGCGAGGGTTTGTGCGGTCGAAGCTGTCAGTGTGTTAGCTGAGAGAAGCTGAGGTCATAGGAGCAGAGGCAGTCCCGTACTTTGTCGACAGTCCGCGTAAGTGAGTGGAGGCGCTCGTCCCAGTGTTTCAAAATTTTTATACCGCCTCGAGGGATGACTTGATAAGCGTCACGCTTTGGATGGAGTAGGCGCCTCAATTGGAGAAGGAGAGCGTTTGCTCCGGGCGAGTTCATGTCAAGAAATTGGTTCCAGCGTGGTAGATCTTTGACGAACCCGGTCCTGTGTCGGTTCATCCGGTCCCCGTCTCTGACTCTTTCAAACGTGCGCCGGACTTTGTCCTTCACGATCGCCAGTTCCATGAGGTCAGTAGCCAGCTTTCCTAAGGCTTTGAAGAAGTGCTGGCGAGTTTTGTCGTCCTTGATGGGACTGGACGATTTCAGCAATTTTCGGCACTCTACGACTAATCTGTCGATGGTAATTTTGAAATCGGTACTGGTCGGTTTGCCGAAATCGAGTATGTACTCATTTCTTAATGCCTCTACGTCCCGAATAAGATCAAGAAGCTGGGCGTTGGACCCCAATTTCAAAGTGTCTAGAACACTGTCAGCACAGATATTAGCGTGGCTCTCGACGCGCACCTTGCGTTGCCTCAAAGCCGGAAGCCAGTATTGCAGCTCCAGGATCTTCAATCCTGAGAGTAGGCTGTTTCCGGGCTCGTTCTAGAAGTGGCGCTTGTGGAGTCCAAAGGTCCATGGCTATGTGGAAGGTAGTCGCGAGAAAGAGATCTCCAGCCGTCTTGATTTGCTGTATTGACGGTCAGGCTGATCGAAGCTACTAAAAAAGTAGCGCAGTCGGCGAGGCGTCTTCTTTGGTTCAATTCCGAGTTCTATCAGTGGGTAGAGCAGACACGTGCTGCATTAGTGCATGTGAAAGTGAATGCAGCCAAAAGCTGCTTCGTGGAGGGTGTTGTTGAGGAGGAAGTGATGGATGCTCATTTGAGAGGAGAGATGTCAGATGGCAGAACTGCAGGAACAATTTCACAGCCCGTGACGTCATATGTAGGATGCCGGTGTGAAGTGAAGTGAGCATTGTTTTGTCCAGCCACCAATATTTCAGCGCACAAAGGAATTTTCTCAGCTCCTCAACCTCCATATTTCATCCACAAACCCCCAAACAATCTTCTTTGTCTCACCCTTTCCGAAACACTAAATAACACCCCTACTTTGCCGCCTCTCCTTCTCAGGACCAACTTGCGTTGCGACTCCAAAACGGCTGCAGCCGCAAAGCTTTCTCCTTACGTCGAGCATTATCTTGCGGCATGCACCAAAGTGCAGATTAACCAAATCGTCTCTTCGCCCGAAGGCGTCGAGAACAAGCAGGTTACTGCTGTGGTAGCCGCTGGTGATCCAACGATGGCAAGCGGGTCATACTTGATGCCCTCATCCTCGAATTCGAATTCTCTCCAAGCGCCAGGTCAATCAACTTCGCAGTCGTACTGCATGTCTGCAACCTCCAAAAAATCAAAGCCATCCGCTGCAGAGGCACCGACTACGCAGATGCCCAGTTTAGATTCCGTCTCTTCCAAGACGACTGCTTTCCAGCACGTTTTACCAGACTCTTCATCCACTACGACTCACTCTGATGCAGGCGCTGTGAAGGGCAGTTCTCTGCGAGCCCTGAACTCTTTCATGGCCTACCGAGGTTCCTTTCCCAATCCACCAAAGTCATTGACACTCACCTAACGAAATCCAGTTTACTACAATCCGATCTTCCACTCTTTTGAACAGAAAGAGCGATCAGGCTTCATGAAGACAATGTGGGCCGAGGAAGAATCTAAGGCGAAATGGAGCATCATAGCCAAAGCGTGGTCCATCATCCGAGATGAAGTCGGCAAAGACTCTGCGCCTCTTGACAGATTCCTTCAGCTAGCTTGCCCTTACATCGATATCCTTTCTCGCGATACATACCTGTCTACCTTGGGCTGGCAGCTTGATCCGAACAACGGCAACAACTCTCTCAGGCGGAATTTCATCCCCAATTTCGACGCGTTCCCAGCCAGCTTCCGCACCACAATAAAGTCAGTCCAAGACGTCATCGACTTTGTCCGCAGCTCGGGCTACGCTATCCCTCCCAAAGAAATACCCATTTTCTCGAAGAGTACGTCGACATCTCACCTAATGCTGGCCGCACAGCCTGTCCATCATTTCATCACGGCTGCTCGGTCCACGTTTCTTCCGTCTTCGATTTTCAACTCTGCGAATCACAGCGGCGGCAACACCAACGCGCAACTTCCTTCAACTTCCAGTTTTAGAGGCCAGCTGCCGTCCAGCTTTCTTGTAGCTAGTTCCCATAGCGCAGCGCAGACAGCCTCGATGACAACTACCACCGCTCTGCCTCGAGCTGGAAGTAGTACCCACACTGGCGCTGAAGAATCAGGGCAAGACGATGCGATGGACATTGACAGCAACCAGCCGCCTTCTCAGCAACAGACGAATATTGTGACGACTGCACAAGGAATTCAGAAAGTCAGCGCCGGCGGAGATTCTGGATCTGCACAGGGAAATATCTCGGACGCTCAATCCAATCATCAGGCCATCATGACTGCAACTCAGCAGCACAATGCTGCTGCCGATGGAAGCAACAGAGGTGATGGTGGGGCTCCGCTCACGGGTGGTTCCATGACTCACGAGCAGATGATGAATTACATGCACGGAGTCGATATCGAACCGGTCGAATCCGGCACGTACTCATCGCACACGGATGATTTCATCATGAATCCAGATCCGCGTAGTTGCGTGATGTCACGCACCAGCTTCACTGACCCAGACCGTTTGGCGTTTTCGCTGAACATGGGAAATCCTGACGAAATTCTCAGCTACTGCCCTGCTTCAATGCGTCTTTCAGCCAACACGATGGCAGTTTCGGTTATGCGTCCAACTCCGGAAGAGGACGCTCAGGCTGCATGGGTCGATTGCGCCTTGCAACTCATGGACACGTCGACTACATTTCCGTATGCCGAGTTCTTCAGTCCTGAACATGAGGGTCTGAACGTCTTTGATATTGAAGGAATTCCGGCTTTTACCGCCGTGGACTGCGCAGACTTCTAACTTCCGATACAACGCAGCCTTTGGTCACCAGTGAGTGGATTGACGAGTCCAATGATACGGAGCAGTAAGGGGAAGGACAGTGTGCTGATTTCTTGATTGTCCATAATATCTGGCATTTGGTTTCGGGTGGCCAGGAATTGGAAATGAATTTTGGTATGGCCGTGGATTTTGATGGGATAGACAAGTTTGCTGGAATAAAATGGTCGTCCTTGCATTCCTCAGTCTCTTCCTCGCAAAATGCGTTTATAATTCTTTTGGGCAGCCTGACAGATACGATGACTTAGACGGTAGACTAAATAGCGCGCGACAAATCTGTCCATGTAGAGGCTCGTTGATTGCTATCGATGTTTCGGCAGTCTGAAATTTCTGCGAGGGCTGAGTATCAATGAAGGCTGCTGATGAGTTCAGAGGTCGTTGAGACTTCTTAAGTCCAGCCCTGATCCGCCCAAGAAGTCGTAATTCAAGTTGCTGAGAGGAAATTCGAAGACCTCGACGATTGGCTTAGTAGTTAGACAGACCTCACGATCAGCTGTAGCATTGAAGCTGTGCTCCGTGAAGGCTCTGTCATCTGCATTCTGCACGCTATAACCAAGGTTGTCCAGAAGAGCATGTCTGAGTTGTTTCTCCGCGACGTCCATGGCTTCAGCTTGCTTCCTAAGGTTAACGGAGTCGAAGCTAGACGCATAAGCGTCTTGATCTGTAGCCGTATTCGCTGACATGGTAACAAGAGGATTGTTGGTCGGAGGCCTGAGCCGATCCGTGTGCCTGGTGAGGGACGCCTTGAACATATTTCGGCCCACCTCATCAGACTGCATGTCGTACCCCTGGTACTTCTGATGTGGATCGAGTAGATATTTGGCTGCGCATCCAAGCGAGATCGGAGTTAACATAGGAGGGTCGAAAGTAAGAGCGTCGTTTGAAATTGTGGTTCTACCGGGAGCAGTGGCCGCAGCCTCAGCGAGCTTCTTCTTGGTCATGCGCCTCTTTTTCTGGCCAGGCTTTCGTGGACGGTACTTATAATCTGGGAACTTGAGGAGGTGCTCCTCTTTGCTTTGCTTGGCTCGGTCGCGCCAATACTCCTTCGCTTCAGCCGACTCTGCTTGCCACATCCTGCCAATGATTTTTGCTGGTGGCACCGTTAGCGAGGAAGAGAGCATCAAGAATCGAGTTTTTCTCACAGATCTGGTTGTTGTGCAATCCTGGGTTTTCCATCGTAACTTTCTGGTGAAAAAAATTGCGGTACATGATGAAAGGGTTGCAGGGTCGTGGGACCTTCGGCTTTGGCTCTTCGTCCTCTTGAGGCAATATCTCTAGGATGCGCGTGCGCGTCTTTTTCGCATCTACAGCCGCAGGAGGTTTGGCAGGAGGTGAGTCTGAATCGACTGCGGATGAAAAGTCCACTCCAAATGAATGAGAAGATTGGAACATTCCAGGTGGTGGAAGTAGACGCAGAACAGCATGATCTGAGTCGACGGTTTTGGAGACCAGGGCTCCGATGTGTTTGCTGTTACTGGTAAACATGTTTGCTGGGACAATGAGTAATGGGTCATGGCACACCTGAAACGCTGAGCGACAAGATCAATTCCATATTTGCCGAGAGAATAAGCAATTTCGAATGGAATGACGACTTCGATCCGACCCTTGCGGATCTTCTTGAGCGACTCGGCCCAGAAATTTTCCACGAGCTGAAACACAGTTTTCATCGCGGGACCGGCTCCGCCAGTCGGGATTTGGACTTGCGGAGTAGCCATATTGGCTTTGGTTGGAAAGTTGAATTTCAAGGGCTGGAGTTGGCAGGTTGTTGTGAGGAAGAGGTGTCGAGGTCAGAACGGCTGGGGATCGAAGGTGGTTGAAAAGGTTGAGGAGGGTCGTACAGCGAGCAAAACGTTTGGGAGCGAGTGCAGCGAAGTACCAAGAGACAAAGTGTAGTTCACTTCACTTCACTTCACTTACCACGCCTTGCGCAGCTAGCCCGTTAGCCCACTAAAGCAAATGCCATTCGCAAACACGGTGCCCGCGCATCTTGACTTACCGATCTCTGGCACTTCAGCTCAACCCTCGAACATCTACACGCACCTTGACTTTCCATCCACATCAACCAGATTTTCTCCTTCTCACCAGTATGGCCAGCAAAAACACTGTCCGCCTCAATCTTTCGCCAAGTGGTTCTCCCGAATCGCTTTCCAAGTCTCCCTCACTCTCTTCCAAGCCGCCCTCTTTACAACTTCAGAATCTGCCACAGAACAGTGGCTTCACATCAGCCGAATATATGCGATTCTCTCCTCCACCACCTCTTGGCGTTTTCGAGCCTTTCAACAAGAACCGTCTCGAATGGGACGTGTTCGACCAATCGAAATCTCGCGACAACGACCAGGCGATAGCCGACGAACTGAAGAGCTTGGTTTCGGATATTGATAACTCTGGTATTCTCGGTGATTACCACACTGAGGAAACCAGCTCGAGGGAAATGAAATCTATGCCGATGAACCGGACCTTTCTCTTCCAGGAAGGCGTTGATGCGCGGTACCCAAGACTCGATGACTTGTTAATGCTTTACCGCATGGAAGAAGGACTGGCAATCAACATGTTAACGATGATCAGTGATGATACCGCACAAGATTTTTCGAGCTCCATAGGCTATTCGAAGGAGGAAACTGGAGAGCAGAAGTTTCGTCGCGATGCAATCAATCGATGCGCTCTCAGGCAGGCACTCACCGAGTAAGAAATGTTTGAAATGACCGAAACCTAGTATACTGAATGGCTCCAGGACTACCGACGCGGCGGCACGAGGCTGCAACCTCGTTAAGCTCGTGGTCGAGCCTTTTGATCCTGAATCCGACCTTGCGGACCTGCAATTCCCGGACGAACTTGCAGACGATCTCGCCGAGGAGGATCGGAAACGCTCAAGATGGACTTCGCGAAGAGATGTTGAGGCCAGTGATACGTTGGAGAGCTTCTTCAGCGTTTGCCAGGCACCCAACGAGCTTGAGATCGATTATTTGTCTCAGTACCTGGGGTTGGAAAAGGACAGCGTCCACGATTGGTGTAAGTAGCTTTCATGATCGCACCCAGCGAAAAATCAGGAAGATTGAGTGGCTGACTTTCTTTCAGTCAAGGGCAAGCAGCAAAGAGTCGAGCATCTCTTTGTTACAAGAAAGTTGCCACAGGGCAACAGCGTCCGCATGCTGGATCACCGCATGCGGCGGAGTTTACATGATATTTTCCCCCCACGTCTCGACACTTATCGACCAGCGAGCAGTCCATAAGAGCTGAGGGCATCTAGGTTTGGATTGGATCGGGGAAAAGCTTTGTCCATGCCTTGCTCATAGCCTTCAGACAAAGATCAGAGGTGTTTAATTTTTATCAAGGAAGCCAACGCTTTGACAAAGCCAAGTCACAAGCAGCAATTTTGGACTCAAAACACACATACCGATCTACCCCAGTCGTTCCAATCTGAATGAAATTAAATTTAAAGGGAAACAAAGCCTTTGACATGGGGCGCAAGTGAGTGACGTTAGTTTATCGGCCGGAAAAACACAGTGCCTAGCGTCTAAGCCCGCTCATTCCGGCTGCTACCCGTGTGCGGCGCAGCCAAGAACATTCCAAAGCTCCAGGTGCCCCACACCGCAATCCGCGCAACGCCCAGAGCATCTGTTGTTCCATCAGCCCTTTGGAGACTGGCTACTTCTCTATCGTTGCTTGTCGAAGAAACGTCATTTGGCTAGCGAATAGCTCTCCTCCATCCCGCACTCTCCCAGCGCACCGCCTGACCTGGGGCGCACGTGGCCTCTGATCCTTCCAAGCAGCGGCTCTCTGCCCCAACCTCTTCCCACTCACTGTTCTACGCGATTCGCATGAGTTTCCAGAGTCCTCTAGTTTTGAGATGAGCCTGTCATACATACTTACAGAGGCTTGGGAAGTCTCGTGGAACTGAATGGCTCCATTCATGATCTACTTGTTTGTGTACCTGGCTGGAGGGTTGACGCTCGTGCCGCTTTGCCTCCTCATAATCCTTGCCCATGCGGCCATTACATGCCCACGAAAAGCTTCCAGTGAGGAAACTGAACACCAAAAGCAATATCGATCACCGACGAGCACTCGCGAAACCAGTATTACCGACGACTCAAAGTTCTCGGCTTTCTCTCCAAATCTGAAATGTCCCGATGACGAGCTCCGCGTCGCAGCAGGATATTTCGTTGTGTGCAGAGAGTACAGCCCGGAAAATCAGAGCGTTAAGGCATCTGAGCGGAGCGTATCCTCGGGCTCCAGTCCCGGTCCTGAGAGCCCGAGCGTCTACCAGAGCATGTACAGAAGCATATTCGATCGCAAGAGAGCGCCAAATCCAGGTCCAGACACCAACCGAGCGCCAAAACCTACAAAACGCAGTAGAAACTTCTTCTATGTGGTTTTGAGGTTAGTCCAACTCTCCTTACCAAGCAGACTATTCTGGCTGACTCGCAAACAGGCATGGGCATTTGATTCTCTTTGATGACCCAGAGGAGCTCGAAGTTCGGCAAGTGATTTCTCTCTCCAATCGACGTGTGGACATTTTCGCCGGTGGTGGCTCTGTTCCAGAGGGCGAGCTGTGGATAAAACGAAGCTGTATTCGACTCAGCAGTACTCAGTCCTCAGAACCCTACACAGACTGTCGGCCATTCTACTTCTTCTCGGATAGCTGCTCTGCGAAGGAGGACTTCTACTTCGCATTGTTGAGAAGCCAGGCCCAACAATCTTCCAAACTATCGGCACCGTCGGTAAATTTTGATCAAAGTCATATGATCAAACTTATACAACAGCTACACTCACAAGAGGACGATCCCCACTCGCGTTGGGCCAACGCTTTACTAGGAAGACTTTTCCTTGCATTGTACAAGACAGCCCATGTCGAGAAATTCATTCGCGAAAAAATCACGAAGAAAATCGACCGTGTTGCAAAGCCGGCTTTCATTCAGAGCATCAGCATCCAGCGCATAGACCTTGGAGATGCGGCTCCCCTTTTCAGAAACCCAAAGCTCAGGGAAATGAATATTGATGGCGATTTGACCATTGAGGCCGATGTTTCATACACTGGAAACTTTCGCCTTGAACTGGCTGCAGTCGCACGGATAGACTTGGGTGCTCGCTTCAAGACTCGATACGTCAATCTTGTCCTCGCAACCATCTTGAAGAAGCTGGAGGGCCACGTCCTAGCACGAATCAAGCCGCCACCAAGCAACCGAATATGGATTACCTTCGAACAAGCACCGAAGCTTTCCCTAGTTGTGGAGCCGATTGTTAGCTCTCGACAAATTACCTATGGAATCATTCTGCGCGCCATTGAAAATCGCATTCGAGAAGTCATTGGAGAGACCTTGGTCTATCCCAACTGGGATGATATTCCTTTTCTCGACACCATCTGCGAGGATATCAGAGGAGGTATCTGGGAGACCCGAGGAAATGCAAGTCCAGCTCACAACGAAGCGGTACACGGCGAACCAATGGATCCAGAGGCAGTCCACGCCAAAGTCGAACGTTCTTCGACAATAAGAGGGGATTCCAGGCCAAGCAAGTTGGTAGATATTGATGAAAAAGCCGTGAGTACGCCAAATTTGATGAATAACGGCCAGCAAAGGCAATCAGCCAAGAGTATTTGGAGGTCTTTCGCCTCAAGCAAATCGTCCAATAGTCATGCGTCGACAAGCGGTGCAGATTTCAGCAACGACTCCACCAAGCCCAAATCACTTCGATCTGGATCATTCTCCACTGTTGCAAGCCCGGTGGTCAATACGGACACTGCTCTGGTCGAGGGCCTTCAAGTACAGTCTAAGTTGTCTCAGCCCAGAGCTATTCCTGCAATCAAAGACTGGTCAGTTCGATCATACTCTTCATCACCTAGCAACTCACAAGTGGGGTCGCCATCAAATGCGGATTTTGTTTCAGACGATCTCACGGGTCATATACCGTTGGATCATCAAAATGACACACTTTCAATGGAGTCGCATGCAAGTACGGAGCTCATTGTAGAATCTCCCGAAGACATGATGTTTCTTTCGGACGTTCCCCGCCGACGGGCTGCTTCATCGATACGAGGGTTCCCTGCAGACGACGAAGATAGTCATTAAAAGCGTTACAAATACCCAGAAGTTATCCATGACACGACCTGATTAATTTGCTTCCATATCTTACCATTATCATGACCTTCTGCTGCCAAGGTTCGCGAGCTGTCAATGGTCACACGGTGTTCGAGCGAACTCTTGATCAGCCAGAGGATAGGTTTTATTGAGACTTAAATCTGCCGGTTATCCCAACAGACCTAGGCTACCTAAACTCCAGCCTGGTTTTTGTGGTGGTTTTGATGACTTTTTTTTTAGGTGTCTTTTTGCCTCATTTCCCAAATGCGTTCCTGCTCCGAAATGCCCTGTCCGTACTTCATACTACTAACTGCTAGTCAAGTAAGAGCATCTTACATGACAGTGCAGAACTTGTTGTAGTAGGAAGGGTACTTTTGAGTGATGCTCTTCATTTTGAAGGTTTTGGTTTGGAAAAGAGTGAAGATTGTTCGGTAAGTTGGCTGATGGTAGGTGGAGAGAGAGAGACTTGGAGCCACAGGGCCCAGCCTTATATACCTCTGCGCTTTGTTTTTCCTCGACGCCGCTTGAAAAGCCAAGAGTGTCCCATCAAGCGGCAGGCTCCGCTAAATTTGTTACAGACAAAAGAAATGTAATCAAAGCCAATCTTTCATTGTTCGTCTTGCGACACCGGAAACATGCTCTAGCTAGACACATCTCCACCAGGAAAACTCGACACCCGCCGATGTCCCCTCCATGCCCCATTTTAGGCTCTCCGACGATGACCCGCTCTCTTCACGGCATACACCCACCGCTGCCCCCCACACCACCCAGCTGCATCCGTCGCTCCACCATCCCCACTCCCTTTATCTGGCAACCCACGTGGTCGCCCAGATCTACGGAACAAAGACCCATCCATGGCCTCAGACGCTTTGTGCTCCTTTGTCTACAACCCTCCCTCTTTCCAACTTTCGATCTTTCGGCTGCGCAAGGCTATTATTATGGGGACAGTTGGAAGAGCGTGGGTGAGAAGGAAGGGAGAGGGAAGGAGACAGAGAAAGGGGAAGAGGAAGGGGAGGGTCAGAGGGACAGACCACAATCGCACTGGCGAATTGGATGGGAGGGAGGGCAGAGGCGAGACGAAGGGGAGAGAAAGGGAAGAAGCACGATGAAGGGGGGACAGTGAGCAGCGCTCGTTGTATGGAGTGTACACAGAGAGACGGACAACAGATCCGAGGGAAAGAAAAGCAAAGTGGAGGACGTCATGGGATAAGCGCGCTGAGCGAGCTGCCTGGCTGGCCGGGGGCAGAGCGACGAGCCAGCCGCTGATCCATTTTCCATTCTTCTCCATTGTTCGACAATTACCCACCTACCCGCTCACACTCCACACCCTCAGAGCATCGGCCCCGCGCGATACTCAAGCAGGCGAAGAAGCAAGCGCCGGCTGCCGCGCGCATCTTTCTGCATTCCTGTCGGTCGTCTGATCCCGTTGCCTCGTCTTCTTGTCTGGTACATTGGCAGATCGACATCTCCCGCTGCGTGGGGCGAGAGGGTAGATAGGTAGGTTTTCAGGAAAGAGGACGCGCATGAAAGCCCGGGAGAAGAGGAGAGGGTGCTTGGTAGCAGGTGGGCGCGGAGGAAGGGACCAAAGCGGCAGACTTCTTGCCTGACTCCCTACTGCCTACAAATTAGCTGCTCGTATGCATGCGGAAAAGGCGGAAAGGCAAAAAGAGCAGTATTTCTCGGCGGTGCAGGACGAGAGACAACGACGCTGCGTGCGGTTGGCGGACAGGACTGCGCGCGGGCCGCCAAGACTGGGGACATGGTGGAGATGAGAACAAGACGGGCTTTTCGATAAGATTTTAAGAGGATAGATGATGAGGGCAGAGAGTAAGAGGGAGCGTTGTGTCTGGTACCGGTACCGGCAATCGAGGGCATGTAGTGCGCCGAGCATACCTGAGGCCTGGTGGATGGTCTGACATTGGCGGTGCCAGCTAGGTGTGGTCGAATAGGCGCGCAGTTAGAGTGTTGGATGTTTTTGATGATGGTATTGGGCGCTCAAGATGAAGAGGGCGGGCTTTGGTGGGCGCGCATTCGATTACTCGAATAGAAGAATTATGGGTAGACTGGGCATGGTCCAAAGAATACTAAACCTGCAATGGAAAGGTTGTCATGGCTTCGTGACTTTTTAGCAAACTACAACGAGGAGGCACTGCAGACTCTTGGACAACCACGCGGGTAATGGGCCACTTGTATTTTGATATGCCGCTGGCTGTGGCAGCGCCGAGGGTATTCTTGAAAACAGCCCGCGGACGCCAGGAATCTCTTTTTCATAGCCCTCCCATCCTAACCAGTTGTTGTGGGGGACCGAACCATCGTGACGCAGGGGTTTAAATCTACTCCTCGTCCTCCTCCTCGGCACCGTCGTCCTTGGACTCGGCGGCCTTGGCCTTCTTTCTCCTAACACGGCCGGGGCGTCCGCCACCGAACGGCGAGGAGAGGGCGAAGTCGATGTGCTTTTGAGAGTCGAGACGGACAACGAACGAGGGGACATTGACGATCTGCTTGCCGACGCTGTGGTAAACAGTCAGTATGGCATTCCCCTTGCTTCATCAGGATCTGCGCGTACCGAATGTGGCGCTGCTTGATGAGGACACGGGCATGGTGGATGGACTTGGCGAGGCCGAGCTTGTAGACGCAGGTCTGGAGACGGCGCTCCAAGAAGTCCTCAACCTTGAGGGCCAGGACGTAATCGAGCTTCATGCGGGACTCGTCGAGGACACCAACACGCACAAGACGGCGAATGAGGGCGTTGCCTTCGAAGAGACGCTTGGGGTCCTTCTCGTCGAGGGTCAAAAGCTGACTGTTTGCAATGTTAGCCTCCGATGAACAAGAATCGTAGGCCGCACACGACCAAACTTACCGGGCAGCACGACGGATCTTCGAGAGAGTAAGCTGGACGCGCCAGACCTCACGCTTGTTGCGGAGGCCATACTCGCCAACAATCTTCAACTCGGAGTCCCTGTTGGTCGCGCACAAGGCGTTAATCAGACGATTCTCACCGACTTGGGCAGAGGCAAGCTCGTGCTCAGTGGCCGCGAGAGAGATGAACGTACAGACGAGCGGACTCGAAAGGACGACGCGGAACCTTGTAGGTCTTGGAGTAACTCCTGGGAGCCATGGCGTCGTGATGGTCGGTGTGGGTGGTGTCGTCGTCGAGCGGGCGAAACCAACGTCTTGCAGGAAGCTTTTTGGTGTGGGTTTCGGTCGTTCGCTTAGTCGGCAAAACCCGCGCAGTTTAGCCGACGCAGGCCACTGATGATTTTGACTGCCCGACTGCACCCACCGCTCGGCGACGACAGTGACGACGTGAACCTTTGAGAAACCCCATCCCGACGCACCAACCTCTCGCCCTCTACAATCTTCGCAATGGGTCACTCTGCAGGTCTTCGCGCGGGCACCCGCTACGCCTTCAGCCGGGGCTTCAAGAAGCACGGTGCCATCCCGCTGTCCACCTACCTCAGAACCTACAAGTGAGCTTCCGCGCTGGAAATATTGAAAGGAACGGAGATTTGACGATTATTGCCAGGGTCGGTGACATTGTCGATGTCGTTGCCAACGGTGCCGTCCAGAAGGGGTCAGTCTTCGCCCAGCCGCCAGAAACTGCCTTCGCAAAATATTTAACAACCGCAACAGCATGCCCTACAAGGACTTCCACGGCAAGACCGGAGTCATCTACAACGTGGCAAAAGCGGCCGTCGGCGTCATCCTCTACAAGCAGGTCGGCAACCGTTACATCGAGAAGCGCGTCAACCTCCGCGTCGAGCACGTCCGCCACTCGCGCTCCCGCGACGAGTTCCTCCAGCGCGTCAAGGACAACGCCGCCAGGAGACGGGCCGCCAAGGCCGAGGGCAAGAGCGTTCAGCTCAAGCGCCAGCCTGCCCAGCCCCGGGACTCTAGGACTGTCACCATGAAGGACAACATTCCTGAGACCATTACGCCCATCCCTTACGACACCCACATCTAAGGAGCGAAATAGCTGCTGGACTGACGGGATGGCCTTTTCCGGTGGTCATGGGATTGATTGGTCGCAGGCTCTGGCGCTGTTAAGTTAGGGACAACGTGCTTCAGTCCTCAAAATTCATGGGATTTTCTCTACAAAAGATTCCGAGTACGGTTCAGCGGGGATACTGAAGCTTGCGCTGTTAAATAAATTTTGCTAGTGCCAATTTGCCCGGCGCTGTATGGCACTCACGTCAGTTAGATGGAATTTGCGCTTTGCGCTGGTCTAAGCCAACGCCTGCGCCCCCGACGCAAATACCCTTATGCAGATCGGATCAGAGCCAACAAATTCATTCTATGTACAAGGAAGTCGTGAATACGCAGCCGAGTGACACAGGGAAACAGAGGAACGCGGAGTAGAGTATGGAAAGGACAAGAAGCCAACCCATCCTCCTCCGAAAGCCCAAATGCGGAATTGACCGCGGGGAACCGGGCTGCAGCGCAACCTCTCCCACTGTCCAAAAGAAGCCAAAAATGAACGGGTGATATCATGACGCGCCTTCAACGCCGACTGCCCGCTCAAGGTATTTGCTGAGAATAAAACGGCACACTGGTGCCCGCCTACATTACGGCGCACTTTTTGTCATTGTCCTTGGACGACTTTACTGAGAGCGCTACTCGCGCTGCTTCCGTAAAGGCCTCGTTCACGCCGCGGTTCTTCATGGCGGAGCACTCTACTAATTGTCAGCACGTGACGAGCAAGTCCTCGAAACTAGGCCACCACGTACCCAGATATCTGAGGGCGCGAATTTTCTCGGCCACCTTAAGGCCTGCCTCGTAGTCTATGAGCGGCTTCTCGCCTTGCTGTGCGCCTTCTTCGTCGTCGTCGCCGCCGCCTTCTCGGAGGTCGCACTTGAGCGCGACGAGGACGAGCTTAACGCCAGGGCAGTTTTCGGCGATTTCGCCCACCCATTTGGTCTCTACATTTTCCAACGAGTCGGGCGAGTCGACCTGATGGCTGTTAGATTGGGGTCCCAAAAGCGCCGGGAAGATTTACGCTGAAGCAGAGCATTATTGCGTGCGTGTCATCGTAGGAGAGGGAGCGCAGCCGGTCGAATTCCTCCTGGCCAGCGGTGTCCCAAAGACTTAGTTCAACGTGAACATTGTCGATGAAGATGTCTGGGCTATGCGTCAATATTGGGGGCAAAGAAGAGGAGCGGAGCGGTGGCATGCGAGGCCGCGCAGTCAAGGAGGCTTGGTACCGTGTACGTAATTTTCTGGGCACAAAATGTCAGCATCCCGTCATCGGACACCTGCCGGACCGGCTGCGTGGGAGTGCGCATACCAAAGACTGTGGGCTCGCTGTTCCGTAGGAGACATGTCAGTGATAGGCAGACTACGGGCTCAAGGAGCAGTCGGGACTCACTATACAGTGGGGAAGTATCTGGGCACAGCCGTCATGTCAGCACACGCTCAATCCGAGGCTGGGGGATCGACTTACCCTCGCGTAAAGACATTGAGCAGCGACGTCTTTCCACAGGCACCGTCGCCTCTGTTGTCACGAATCAGCCTCCTGTATTTATACGCGTGCCGGCCAAAGCTTGAATCAGACCCAGCTGTACGTACAGAAGCACGAGCTTCCGCTGCACAGTCTTCGTACCACCGCAGAGAGGCATGGTGTTGAGGGCCCAGGGAGTCAGGCGCGGAGGATATGGCGAAGAGCAGCGGGTCGCAAGAGCATAAGGTAGGCGCCAGGCGCAGTCGGAGCGAGGAGAGGGTCTTGAAGACCTGACGCTGTGCGGCGGAGCGGAGGGTCGACGGCGCGGGTCGGGGTCAGATGTTCGGCGGGGGCGGTCCAGGCAACGCACCTCACCTGGCAGGCACGGCTGGACGGGTTGAGGGAGATATGTTGAGCAGATATGGAGTTTAGGTTTGGGAGGGGGTTGCCAGTGGTGTTCGGGAGAATGCAGAGGCCACCACGGAACAGGCGAGTAGTAGGCGTGATGGAGATCTCCCACAGCAAGTCCGATAGTACATGTACCTAGGACCAAGATCCGCCCGACGCCTAATTTAGCGACCCATATAGTGGCTTGCCCTGGGCCACCGGATACGCTGCTAGGAACAGGGGTGCGATCTCAGCAACCACTCCGAGCTGCCCACGCCGCGCCGCGAGCACTATCGTATCATTACCCAATGCTTCTTATGCATCCGCCAGCGAGTCTATTGACCATGCCAGACCACTGCATCACAATGCATCCAATTTCTCCAATCCTCCCCGCGACCTCTTCAATCTGTCCCCCAGCCCAATCTGTGCGCCAACCTGCCGGTGGAGTCCAGAGACGAATCTGCCCCTCTCGGACCGCCGTTTGTCGTCCTCTTCGCGCTCCCTCTGTTCCTGCGCCTCTATCGCCGCCAACCTATTTTTGCGGTCTTCCTCCAACTGTGATGCGCTCGACTGCATTGCCGCCAGCTTTCTCGCTCGCGCGTCGTCATCCTCTTGGCGGCGCGGTGGAGACCGAGACCTGCGCGGCCTGAGCTGTTCTGAAGACTTGTTCTTTCTCGAGTCTTCGTATCGGTCGCATCGATGATAGTCGCGCTCGACTGATCTTCGTCTATAATCGTCGTGTCGTCGTCTGCGATCCTCGACAGACTCTGAGCGCCTCCGGCGACGATGATACCCCTCGTCGTCCCGGTGGCCTCTTCTGCGGTCGCCCTCTGCCGAAACCGAACGCTTTCGGCGTCGGTCGTCGTCTCGGTCCCGGTGGCGCCGCCGTTCAGTGGAGCGTGAGCGTCTTCTTCGGTGACCACCGTCGTCGTCGTAATGCCTACGACTTCGCTTTCGGCTTTCGGCTTCTCCAGAACCCGATGCTTGAAGAAGTTGCCTGCGTCGTACAGGGTCATTTATTATGGCCTCAAGTGCAGCCTGCTCTTGCTTCCTGATGGCCGCCATCGGGTCGTCCCGAAGTTTAGACGAAACGTCTCGTGCCGTGTTCGCATTCTGTGATGTCAAGAATGATTCTTCGCCAGCGCTCTTCTCCAGTTTCTTATTATCTTCGTTCTTGACGAGGTTATCGATGCGACGCTACCGCTAGTTAGTCTTGACTACTTGGCGAGGACGACTAGACACACCTTGCCCAGGAGGTAGCCTTCAAGTTCTTCGGTAGTACCGGTCTGTCCACTAGATGGCCCCGAGTACCTGCGAGCCACGTTAGCCTCCCGTGTGCCAGGAGAATCAAGCCGTATCCACTTACATCCAGTCCACGCGGTTGAGTCTCTTTTGACCCCCTGCCGACTCTTGCATTTGCTGTAGCTCCTGAATCGCACGTTCTTCGGCACGTTCCTTCATCATCTGGTCGATGCGCTTGCGCTCGTCCAGCGCTTTCTTTTCTTCCTCTGCAGGATGTTAGATGATGCTCGCAGTATAAACGTAACAAGACTTACCCCATACTCGCCGCTGGTTGCTCATCAAAAGCGGATGCCAGCTCTTCTTCAAGTTGAGGTCGCCTCCCATCTTGACGGTTGCTCGTCAGATTCCTAGGCAAAGGCCAGCAGTTCTGTGGTGAAGACTGTTCGGCGAAAACGCACGTCTTTGAGCACTCGTGGCTGAAGTGGCGAGCCTGGACCAAGTAGTGGGTGCGTGATTCCTATGTGTGGAGATGGGATGTGAGGGTCAAAGTCTTGCGGCGAGTTGAGATCGCGGAGGTGACAAGCTTGGTAGCACGGTAGTCGCCGCCTTCAAGGCGTGTTTGTTGCGCACCTGCCAGCTTCGGCCCGCTAAAGCCCCACTCAAGCTTAGCGACGGCCACGACTTTCTGACTTATCGATAGACGACTGACGTCCAACCATTTACCGCGTCACGTCCACCTTGACTACAATCAACACCCTTCATTAATCTCGCATTGTCTGGTGAATCATTGCCCCCAGACAGTTTCAGGTCACGCGCCTCCCTCTAATCCTCAACTCACGCCGCCATCATGTCTTCCGACGACGATTTTATGCAGGAGTCGGAGCAAGAAGAGTGAGCTTGCGCCTCCGCGTGTTTACAGCTTGAGCTAGACTGACTCGGCTTCAGCTACGACTTTGAGTACGAAGACGACGACGATGAGCAGACTGGCGACGTCGACATTGAAAACAAGTACTATGGCGCGAAGCAAATGAAGGGCGATAATCCTGAGGATGCAATCGACGAATTCCTCGATGTACCTGCGCTGGAGAGCGAAAAGGGCGACTGGTAGCTGCGATCCTCCGCCACAAGTGACACCACCTGCTAAGGGACGTAGGGGCTTCAAGGGTCTCAAACAAGCGATCAAGTTGGAGTTCAGGCTGGGCAGATACTCCCAGGTAGGGCTCCCGCTCCCCAAAGTCGCGCAGGTATTGATTGGCTCTAGGCTGTCGAGCATTACCAAGAGCTTCTCACCTACGTTAAGTCCGCAGTGACTAGGAATTATTCAGAGAAATCAATCAACAACATGCTTGACTTTATCGAAAAGGCAGCCGAGGACGACGAGGCCTACAAATGCATGGAGAAGTTTTATGCGCTCACGCTGGACTCATTCCAAAGCACCAACAACGAGCGGCTGTGGTTGAAGACGAACATCAAGCTGGCAAAGCTCTGGCTTGAGCGCAAGGACTATCGACAGCTTACGGACAAGCTTAGGGAGCTTCACAAAGCATGTCAGAGAGACGACGGATCCGATGACCCCAGTAAGGGCACATATTCGCTCGAGGTGTACTCGCTCGAGATTCTCATGTACGCAGAGACTAGGAACAACAAGCGGCTGAAGGTTGGTATCGTACTTGTTAAGAGGGTGTTTACTGACGGGAACAGGCACTTTATCAGCGCGCGCTCAAAGTCCGCTCGGCTGTTCCGCATCCAAAAATCATGGGCATCATTCGCGAATGTGGAGGAAAGATGCACATGAGCGAAGGTACTCTCTTTTTTTGGGCTGTGCTTTCTTTTTCTAAGCGGTGAGCGACTGACATGGGACAGAAAATTGGAAGGAGGCACAAAGCGACTTTTTCGAAAGCTTCCGCAACTATGACGAGGCTGGATCGCTGCAGCGTATCCAGGTTCTCAAGTACCTGGTATTGACGACGATGCTCATGAAGTCGGACATCAACCCGTTCGACTCGCAGGAGACCAAGCCATACAAGAACGATCCACGGATCGCAGCCATGACGGACCTGGTTGACGCGTACCAGCGAGACGACATCCACGGGTACGAAAAGATTCTCCAAAACAACAAGGAGCTCCTTGCAGACCCTTTCATTGCCGAAAACATTGACGAGGTGACGCGCAACATCCGCACCGAGGCGGTACTGAAGCTGATTGCACCTTACACGCGGTTCACGCTCAGTTTCATCTCACGGCAGCTCAAGATCTCGCTACCGGAAGTGCAAGACATTGTCAGCTTCCTTATCGTGGACAAGAAGCTGCGCGGGAAGATCAACCAACAAAAGGGGACGGTGGAGATGTCGAGTAACACTGACAGGGATCGGGTGCATGCGGTGCAGGAGTGGACGACGGCGATAGGGTCGCTGTGGGCTAGTGTGCTCAACGAGGGTGAGGGCTTCCGTTCGGAAGAAGCTTCTCAGTTCCAGGCAAGCACAGCAGCACAGGGCCTATCGGACAATGGAGGGCGCCAGGCAAAGGTCAGGAGCGGAACCAAGGGCAAGGGTTTCTCGGGTCGACTGCCGGGAGCTGGGTTGAGGTAATGACTTGCAGGCGGTGGGCTGCAAGCCCTTGTGAACAATGGCTGAAACCTGCGGGCTGGTCGTCGGTCGATGGTCAGTTGAGTGGAGGGGCGGCGGGAGTGGATAGGATTCCTTTTCTTGCTGGGGGAGGGAGCGCGGCGGAAAGGGAGTCAGAAGGGCAATTGTTTTTGAGGTGCTGCAAGATCGGGGCCGGGCGAGGCGTGGTAGCACAGAGAGGCGTGGAGGTTTTGTTTTTATACCGAGGGAGCGCTCCGTGTGCCTTAAGCGTCCTTGAACCGGGCTCTGGTACATATCACGATGCAGTCGACCAGCGGGGCGGGCGCGTACGTCAAGGCCACCAATCATGCAGCAGCTGCGCTGCAAGCCCGGGCGTGACAGAGACTATTGCATGTTACAGCTCACTTTTATTTTGGTCGTGTTTGTGGTGTTGTGTTGCCACCAGACCAGACGACGACCGCCAGCTGGTGGCTGCACGTTGGCATCATGCCGACCAAGATGCATCTTGTCGCCTGTGTGTCTGTGACGCGGAGCCATTCCTCTCGCAGCCTGTCTCACGGCGCTACCGCATGAGGTCGCCTTGGGAGCGAGTGCGAGTGCCCTGGGCAGTGTGTTCTTCAATGGGGTGCTCTCATCAGTGCCTCGCCAGTGCTACAGAGGCTCGCCGTTTCAAACCGTCTACGCAAATGTGTTGCAGAGCGCTTTGGTACCTGGCAGCATAGTTGAAAAGCCCTTCCCTTGATATATTGCCTGTGCCCCTGGCAAAAAGCGCTGTCTGTGTATCACAACGACGTCGTCGTCGCTGCAACCACCGGCCCGCCTTTCTGCGTCTACTAAAGCCCTCGGGACCTCTCCAGCTCTTCTCTCGCAGGCTGCCCGTCAATCTCACTGCTGCTGCTGCTGCCCCATCCATCGCCTCCAGCCGCCCTCGCTCCCTTCGTTGTCGTTGTCGTTGTCGCTGTCGCTGTCACTGTTCCTGTTGCTGTGGCTGTCGACCATCGTGAAAGCCGCTCGCCGCCGCACGCTCTCAACGTCGCCGCTGCCACGGCCCTGCCCTCCCTCCGCTAGCGAGAGCGGCCATGGACCGCCAACCGATCCTCTCCCCCAACTTTCATCCATATCCTCCGCACTCATTCCATGACCCGGCTCTCCCTTGCTTGTCGACGCTCTCGTCGTACAGGCACTCATTTCAGCTCCCCCATCGCGCTGCGGAGCTTACCGCCAGCTACAACCCATCGCCTCTGCCTCCACGCCCGCCCGCACCAGCCCCAACCGGAAGGATGACCTACGCCATGCAGCCCGACGACGAGTTTGCCCAGCTGCAAAAGCTGTCCGACGACTATCAGCCCGAGCTCTCTGTAAGTCCACCGGCTACGCTGCGCGGCCGACGCGTGCTGATCAACCTAGGGACCGCTTGTCGGCCCAAGACAGTCGACGGCCGCCATCACCGTCGAATATGCCAACGGCGACCCAGTCTATCGTGCAAAGACTCAGGTCCGTGTCTGCTGCCTCGTCTCCGACCCTGTACTGATTTTGGTAGAATCTGCCCTACAAGTACTCGCAATACCGAACTTGTCGTGGCGATGGACACTGTGGCTGGAGAGGTACACACGCCATCCGTCTCGCCACTTCTCCTGCTAATCACCGCTGCAGCAATTGCTTTCGGCTACTTTGAAGTCCTCCAACGTCTCGGTGATCGTACAAAGTTTCTCGAGGAACAGAGCAGGCTGAGGTCATTGGCCAATCTTCTCAATCAGGTCGGCTTTCAGCAAGACATGTGCGATGACTTTGCAGAGGAGACGTTTGCTTTGCTGCGCAAATTGTCCGCCAATGCTCCTTCCACGGATGATTCTATTCTTCTCGAGGCGTTCAACGACCAGGGCGTGTCCTTGAGCATCATCACCCACCTCAAGGTAAGCGAAGGCAAGCAGGTTGTAGAGCTTGAGCTAATCTTGGACAGCTCTTGACGAGTGCTTGGATGAAGACTCATGCGGCCGACTTTGAGCCGTACCTCCCAGGCCAGGATGTCTACGAGTACTGTTCGAGCTCGGTCGAGCCGGCGGTCTGCGAGCTGGAACATGTCAGCCTGACTGCCCTTTTCCAAGTCCTCCTGCGACCAGCAGCCATTGCATTGGAAGCAACCTACTTGGATAGGAGCGATGGCGACGAAGTGACCACTTACACATTTGATGCGTCTGGCCCAGATGACCTGCCAGTTTTCAGCCCTCCCACAATCCGCCTTCTCTACCGACCGTAAGCTCATCTGCCCACTCTCGGGTCTTCAGCTGACATGTTGCAGTGGTCACTACGACATTCTCTACAAAGCAGAGGATTTGCCACAGGCAATAGTCGCTCCGCCCATGGGTAACCAACTGGCGGTGAATCTCGCGCCCCATCTCTCCGAAGATTCAGTGTACATGAACAGAGGATTTTCCGACGTGCTAGCGTACATTCCGGGAATGGGCCCTACATCACTGGCACCGCCACTCGAGCAACCAAGCTACATGTCTGACCCATACGGGTTCGCTCAAAGTGCGCCACCTCCGGCCCAGCCGCAACCCCAGCCAATGTACGCGCCCATCCCGGTATCACACGCAAACCACGACTACGTCGCACCGAGTCTGCCCATGGATAGCCGCGTCGGCCTGCCTGTAAACACGTCCGGGCCCCCCATGACGCGCGATGAACCATTCCGGCTGCGTCCTTCGGTGTACGAGTTGGCACAGGACTTTGCGCCAGCACCCTCGCACGCAGCGACTCTCCAGACGCCAATATTCAAAAAGTGAGTTTTTCCATCTTTTCATTATGGGGTGCACTAACGCAGTCAGCTCCTGCTACAACACTGCTCACTTTCTGAATCCCGAATTCCAACCCGAGGAATGGACGCCGGACGCCGCCGACTACGGCGGCCATACGCGCTCGCGTCACAAATCGACATCCCAATAGCCCGAGACCGATTGTAACAGCTCGACTCCCACATCACTAACGACTCATGATCCAAATGAATCTCGTTACCTCATTATCTCGACCTGTCATAGTCGCATCTGTCTGATGCCGGCTGATGGACGCAGCAAGCGAGTTCAACTAGCTAGTAGGTATCCAGACAGATGGTCCAAAGCAAAAGGTCCTTTTCTTCCTTTTCCACCCGCCATCATCTTACCCGAGGACGACAAAGCCTCATCTTATTGTCTTAGCATTATGCCCAGTTACGAACGAAACATCTCCTCTACTCTTTGCCACGCGTTGTTCACGTAAGAAAGACCATTTGCCTCAGGGTGCCCCATTAACTTGCAAGCAAAAATTTACTGGGCGAATTTTTATTTTCTAAAGTCATGCCGCCGCAGCTGCTGGCAATTTCTCCTTTGCCGTGTGGACGCGGGATTGAGGACGCGTGGGTTTTCTCGGCTCTTATCATATAATGTCGTCCGCCCACGGGAGCGGAGCGGCGCGGTGCAGATGCAACTCATGACTGCCTATTGTTTTCTTCTCCTTTTCTCATCACTGTTGTACGAATCGGCATCATCACATCATCATTTTTCCTACTACCTTTATTTACCTCCGCTTTGCCATGTCGCCATAGCGTTGAAGCGCGCTAGTCTTTTTCTACTTGGTTTGTTTTCTTGGTGTACGGACGAACGGATCGCGCGGAAGGAGGGGTGGGTTGAGGGCAAGCAAGGAACGTCGAGCAGCGAATCCTGGACATGCGTCTTTTCCGCTTCGCGCACTTAGCGCACGCAAGATATGGAATTTCGCGCTCCGTATCTCTCCAAGGAGATGCGGGCGCGAGCGAAATGAAGCAAGCCATCCAAAGGAAGAAGGCATGTCAAGGCAAGGCAAGACAAGACTTCCTTGAAGGAGAAGGAGGGAGTAAGGGAGTCCAGGACGCAAAGGCATGGAAAGAGGAGTATTGGAGCTACTACCTTACTTTTTAGCTGATCACCTTAGCGGTTTGCACCATTTATCCCAAGACCCGTACGTTTTATATTGTACGGTAAAGCACTTCTTACACTACCTGCCTGCTCCATAAATCATCGCGCTACGTATGGCCAAATTCAAAAATTTTGAGGATCCTAAAGCTATGGTGTCAATGGTTCGTTTCATGCATTTGGGTTGAGGGGCGTTGTTTGCGAGTTGGCTTTTTACCCTGTCGATTTCTCTGCTGTGTTTGTTGCGATATATCACCTGCACACATACTAACCCATCGATGCATCTAGATAGACGAGCAAAAGAACCCGCCCACAAATTTCAACCTCCCTCATCTAATCGCCACTCGCTTGCTCTCGCTTCATGAGATAGGCCTACAGAAGCACGACATTTGTTTTCCACATTTCCATTTTTCTCTCCACATTCTTCACGTGTGGTTACTACGAAACCAGCCGACCGGACACCGCTTGGCGGAAATGCGTAGACGCTATCTTTTTTTTTTTTTTTTTGCCCCCATCCGTTTGCACGACACGGCACGTTCGATCTATTCTACGGTATGGCTGTTACTGCATGCATGCGTGTTGGATTGGTTCATGAGCTGTGTCTGTACAAGCCGTGTGTTCTGCCTGCCTTTCCGCCTTGATATTCCCCCAGCCTTTTGGTTGTCTTTTCTTGCTTGCTCGCCCCGAGTTTCTTCTTCGTCGGCGACCATCTTGCTCACTTGTATCTTTTGTGACATTTATGCATCTGACTTGGCTAGTCGCCATGCGTAGGTAGGTAGGTAAGGTTCGCAGGCGGCGTCCATCTTTGGCGGGAGTTGGTAAGGTGGGAAGCTGGACGAGATGGGAAATTGGACGAGAGTAGAGGAGATAATCAAACGGAGGGGGGTGGGTGCGTCGTGCTGAGCAAGTTAGAGGCGCAAAACACCTACATGCCTACCTCGATAACCATGCATGCCTAAGGAAAGAAACAGAGCAGGACGTCGCCAGTCGAGGTGAGTCGAGGAATGCAGATGCACGCCCCTCGCGTTGCCCGCGCCTTCGTGTCTACCTACCTCCTGGACAGAGAATGTAGCCGCCAGATCCCTTTTACTTGCAAGTGAAGTTTGCTAGATGCAAAAGCAAATCATCACGAGTTGGCAAAATTGCAGCGAAAGGGAGTATTTGGGGTGAAAAAGGGCCTCTAAACAGTGGAGTGAGGGAGGGACGGGGTTGAGGGAAGCGGAGAGAAAGTGACAATTTGAGTTGCGGAGGCAAGGCAACTGGGGAGCGTGTCTGGCGCAGCAGGACCTCTTTTGGAAAAGACTGAGTAGCGGAAAGCGTGTGGCTAATTGTCTGCCAGGGAGCTGGTAGCTGTCGTCGGCATACAGCGGGCATTGTCCACAGGCAGAGCACCATGATCTGTGCTTTCTCATGTTCTCCGCGTGTCGATTGTTTTGAATTTGCCGCTACTTATACAACTCCTGCGGGCACTGTCCATCCCAGTGGTCCCACAGGGCAAGTTCCATTGGCCACCGTCAAAGCGAGCCATGAGTCGAGAGTTGAGAGTCAAATGCTAGGGTAATGGTGTAAAGTCACAAGGGTTGAATGCGATGAAAAAGGGAGATGATTGTTCCATTTCTACCAGTATCATGCGCTTAGTAGCGGCTCGCAGCCTGCTGGCAGGCTTTCTGTAGAAGTGTTAATAGAGGTACTCCATATATTTTCTCTTATTTCTCAAAGCCTCATTCCCACCGGTATTCAGGGCCGCTAGGTTTGGGCTCAAACGTACCAGTTGCTCCAGATACCAGCCGCAGATGGTCAGAGAGCCCTCGTTGTGGTCCATGCACTGCTTGAAGTTGTTGACGTCGTTCTCGCACACCTTTGGCGCTTGGTACTCGGACGACGCGTTGGCGGCGGGCTGCTGGGGTGCGACCTCTGCGGGTGCGGACGAGCCGCCGCCGAAGAGGCCGCCGATGGCGTGGCCGATGCTCGAGCCGACGGCGACGCCGCTGTGACCGTATTAGCTCCTTGGTCTCTTCACTTGATGTGTGTCGATGCCGTTATGGATGCCCTGCGCCGTGTCTCCCGTCTCTTCTTTCTTTGAAGTGGAGAATGTTGGGCAGGTAGCACTCCGTACGAGAATACTCACGCTGCAGTCGAGGCCATCTGGCCAAAGAGGCCGGGGCCCTGGGAGCCGGCGGCCTGCTGGGGAGGGTGCGGCTGCTGGGCAGTAGGAGGAGTAGCGGTGGTCGAGGCAGGACGGTGTTGCTGGGGCGCAGGCGCGGGCGCGCTGGGACGAACGGGAGCCGAGGCGGGAGCCGAACGGCGAGGAGCTGCTCCACCACGTTGACGAGGCATTGCTGTTAATGGAGAAGTGGATGAAGACGAGGTCGTTTGGAGGGTAGGGTGGTGAGTGACGGTTGTTGATGGTCGCTGAAGTGGCGGAGAAATGTAGTCAAATTATGTAGATGGCAGCCCGGACAAGTAGCTCGGCGCGACGGGAGAGCACAGACCTGGGGAGACGATTGAGATGCGACCAGGGAACCGGAACTGCTGCTACCAAAACGCCGAATCACGCAACGCCGATTTGCACGCTGTCGAAATGTCATGGCTGCGTGCGTGTGCCGGCTACATCTAATATACTTTTGTGTTACAGCGTCAATTCAACGGTGGTTTTTCCGTAATTTTCGATGATACTCGCCACGCACGTTGCCGGTATTCCAGCATCTTCTATCACATCGTCAGCTGCGGCCCTTCCAACAATCTGAACAGTGCACATTCGCTTTCGCAGTTCGCAGAATCATACTGACTAGAATAATAACGGACTTAACTTCAACAATGTCAAAGATACTCGTAGACGTCGGGCGGTGAGCATTTCGGCTCCGTCCGTCTTGTGGCCCTATCGATATGATGCAGATAGATGGAGCCTCCTATGGGCAACTCCAAGAACATCTGAGGATTTGCTCCATCATACACTCCCTTGATAGCAGAGGGTGGAAGTGCACCCGCATCTCACTCGAGGTCACTCGGGGCGGAGGACCTTGGCCTAGTTCGACAATCAAAGTAATGCTCCATCAGGACCCAGCGGTGCAGTGCTAAAGTAGCGTAGAGTGTTGAAGCCACGCCCTTCATAGCGTACGAGAAAGCGACCTGCCAAACAACACCACAGTGAGCGACGAAAGAAACAAAATCAAACGTGTCCTGGTGCTAAGGGGGAAAGTAGGGACAGTGGGAGTGTTTAGACTCCAAACACGTCAGATGGCTGGTGTTTGGTCTCTAGAATGACAGTCACAGGGAGCATTCAAGTGCTTGTGTCTGGGCATGTAACAAAACTAATGGTAATTTTCCCATCACCCACTATGTTCTGGACTCAGGCTTGTAGTAGAGAGGCATGAATCATGATGAAGTTGCACCTTGAAGTCTTTTGGCGAACGCTGCGCTAAACCAGAAGTGGTAAAGCGGCATTTAGCGAGCTCGCCTCGCACTGTCTGGTTTTCGAATGTCGCGCCGCTTTCAATGCCTCTTCCCTCCGGAACCCCATCGACAATCACCAGCACCCGCTGTTTCCATTTCCCGCAAACCATCATCCGACAACTTAAGGGAACAGCCTATCCAGTGATACTGACAATCTGTCAAGATGGTGAGCCCTGCCCGCCTTCTTCCCACTGCTGCCCGACCGAGAGAAACACAAACGAGGTGGCGACACGACTCGAAGAAGCACACGACATGGACACGACCAAAGCGACCGACGCCAGTAACGGCCTGTACCCTATTCACACCGGAACGATTGCGCTCGACCGCCGGCGAAGGAATACGAATTCGGATCATGACGACGGTCGCTGACGAATGTTGCCCTGCAGGTTCTCGCCGTTGATCTCCTCAACCCTACTCCCGCCGCCGAGGCGAAGAAGCACAAGCTCAAGGTTGGACTCCTTTTGACCCCTCTGTCAACGAGCCACGGCTGACAGAGTCGCAGCAACTCGTCCCGGGCCCCCGCTCCTTCTTCATGGACGTCAAGTGCCCCGGCTGCTTCACCATCACCACCGTCTTCTCGCACGCCCAGACCGTCGTTGTTTGCCAGGGCTGCTCGCAAGTCCTCTGCCAGCCCACGGGTGGCAAGGCCCGTCTCACCGAAGGCTGCTCTTTCAGGAGGAAGTAAACGCATCGCGTCGTCGAGAAGAGCAAACGGATAGGCTACCAAAATCGGGGAATGGTGGTGACATGGCACGTGGCGACATCAGCAGTGCTTGGGGCACGAATTCATGGCTTTCCAAAAAATGGCGTGGTAGAGACATGACAAGGCTCAATCACCTACTTGCAGGATAGAAGAGGGAATTCATCCTGGTTGTCAACGAGATGCGGCACAAAATTCAAGACCAAGCCCGAGCGCGCACCAACCGATCAAACCAAAGCCATTTCCAAAAATCGGGAGTTCCGGATATCTTAGCGACTACATGAAACCGTTTCCAATTCTGTGGTGTCGGCCGGCATGCCGATGTTTTCTTGTCTGCTTTTGCTCTTTTTCTGCTTTCCTGTACACGCATGCTGGAGGGGAGATGAAAAACATATGCGCATGAGCCGCACGGACTCGCTTGGGCGCGTTTTTTTCCGCCGGCAAGGGACCATTTGTCGTGGCATCGAGGATACCTGCAACATGCCCCCGCAGTCTTTCTGTAACTGATGTTGAAATTGAGGCTTGGGTTGGCAACCCGAATTGCATGCAACTAGTGGTGATATGGCCCACAACAAAACTTTGACTCAAATGCTCACCCATTCGCCATTCCCTACCCGCAATGAATTGAGCACGAATATCTCCACTCGTTCATCCAACCACTGGCCCTGGGTGACAGTGTTCCAGACTTTGAGCGTCCCCGGAGGAAGAGGGCCGCCGGCAACCAGTTATTCTCTTGTTTGCCCTTTCGACCCCACGCACGTGGACTGCCCATCTCCGCTTCAATAATGGCCGGCGCCGCCCTGCACCGCTCTCGATGCCTCATGCAGCAAAACTGGACGCACCCACCGCTGTCGGCGGCATCAGTGTGGGTATGAACTGCCCGGCCCGGAAGCTGTCTGAACAGACAGTAATATTTCCGTCGGCCAAGGCGTCTGAAGTACAAGAGCTGGGTCTCATCGTCCATGTTTCCTTGAGTGCTGGAGTCTGAGTCGTCTGTGTTTTCGCTCCTCCCGTCATAGTCCCCGCATCCAGGATACAAAGGGTCCAGCACAGCTACATACCTACTATCTACCTACGGCTGTTTGTCCCCACACTTCTACCACACACGGGAACTACCTGCATATAGACCTGCCGTTCCACCCCTCTCGTACTCCGCCTAGGAAACCAACAACGCCAGCACTCTCGTGCTTACAAAAACCTCATCCACGAATCACCACCATGTCCTCCTCCATCCCTTCCCCCACTGACACTGCCGCGTGGGACTCCCTCAGCAGCGCCATCGTCGCCACGCTGACGGCCGTCGGCACTCTTGAGCCTCCCGCCGAGTCGCTCGGCCAAGACGTCAAGCTGAGCGCAGAGCAAATGGCGCAGCTGATTGACCATACGCTGCTGAAAACGGACGCGACCAAGGAGCAGGTGCAGGTGCTGTGTGACGAGGCAAGGACGGAGGCTTTCAAGGTACGCATCGAAGAGGACGAGGAAGAGCAAGTGAAAGACAGCCGGGATTGATTTGGAATTGGGATGATCGATCAGGTAGCATATGCTGAATGGAACGACTAATTTATGGACGTCGACAGACCGTCTGCGTGCGATTGGGCTTCGTGGAGCAAGCCGTCGCGGCGCTCAAAGGCTCCGGTGTCGGTGTCGCGTGCGTGGTAGGCTTCCCGGAGGGCACGTATAGCACCGCGGAAAAGGTCGCGTAAGTTGCTTCTCTCTCCTTCTGTTTCTCGTTTTTTCGACTCGTACCATTCTATGATTGGCAAGAAAGCATGGCTGATACCTCTCAGCGAAGCCAAAGCCGCCGTCGCCGCCGGCGCCAGTGAGCTCGACATCGTCCTCAACTGGCCGCTCCTCCTCGCCTCTCCCCCTTCGTATAGTGGCATTCTGTCCGAACTACACGCCCTGCGTGCCGCCACCCCCGCGCCAACCACCATCAAGCTCATCTTCGAGACCTCGCAGCTCGATCCGCAGCAAATCGTTGCAGCAACCGCCCTCGCCGCCGCCGCGCGCTTCGACTGCGTCAAGACGAGCACGGGCTTCTGTGGGCGCGGCGCTAGCGTGCAGGATGTGCGATTGATGAAGGGCACGCTGGGGGAGTTGCAGAATATTGGAGGAGAGTGGAAGGGCGCGGGGAGCATGTTTGTCAAGGCGAGCGGAGGTGTGAGAAGTGTTCCCGAGTTACAACGCGTTGTTGCGGTGGGTGCTGGGCGAATTGGAACGAGTTCGGGGGTCAAGATTGTCAAGGAGGCACGAGGAGAGGGCGCCGAGGGTCCGGCGTCGGGGTATTAAGGCGAGTAGTTGGTTGAAGAGGTGGATAGTCCTGTCGGCTGCTCCATTTGGTCACATGAAGACCACCTCTTGGGACTTGCGAAGTCAGATGCTGCAGCATCGATAGGTATACAGTCGCTCCCACCCAGTGCGCTTCCTCTGCGTACGAGACTCGTCGAGGAGGGTTGATGATGCACAGCCGAACAGCTGGCTTTGTTATCCTGCTATCTCTTTCTAAAACCTGCCTCCTGTCCCACTTTTGTCGTCTTTGCTCCTCTTGTCCGTCTTTGTCCCTCGGCCCTCAATCCACATCACTCATCCGCTACCCTTCCACACAATGCTATGGTAGAGCCCAGCACCACAATCACCCCCCGTCACCCCAATCACCACTCTACATCACACCTCCAACGAGCTTCCAAACTCCTAGCGAACCACCCCACCATTCCACCGCTCTCCTTTCCATTTCTGCCACACACCAACAGTCCTTGGAACCCAGCCATAGCATGTCTGGCAACACTGGCACTGTCGGCACTTGTCCGTTCTGCAAGTTAGGCCAGGTCAAGCCCAAGTTCTATACTAGACACCCAGAGAGTCGACCATGCCCCCCACCGACAAGGCCATGGACTCGGACTCGGACTCGGACTTTGGCCCGCAGCTCACCGCCGCAAGCCCATTCGCACAGCTGTAGCGGCGGCATCATCGCGCCCCCAACGACGTGTGATGGCGGCGGCTACATCATGTGCACGCGCACGGGCTAGGGCCGCTATAGAGGTATTTATTTCTACCCGCCGTTCCCCCACCACCGAACTGCAGAGGCGTCAACAAGCAATCTACTGGCTTGGCTGGCGGAATCGGCTGCTATATGACTGTCGGTGGGGTTGAACCATCCTATGAACAAGAAACTGGGTGGAGGATGGACGTCGCCGAAACTCGACTGCGCGGTTTGTTGCGGACGGGTTCTTTTCGCTCGTTCGGAGCCAAGGTTGCTATGGGAGTGGGGTCAGCGAGGAGGTGTCTTCTTCGTCGTGTTGCAGCTTGGTGATTGGCGCGAGGGGTGCTTGATGATGATGCGTACCATTAACAACGTACCAGGAGCATTCGTGCAGCGCACAGAGACCAAACTGCCGTGGACCGCTAACGAAATGCCAAACCCGAGGTGCAGCAAGGGTTCATCAGTGCTTTTATACCAGTCAAACCTCCCGCGAGCTCAAATGCCCAAGTCTTCTTGCAATGAGGGAGGTCTTGTTTGCTCCCTATGTGCACACACCCGCCTTTGAAGAAACCAATGCTCCTCTTGTGCCGCGCCACTTTTTGGTGGTGGGCCCTGGAGGCGACGCTTCCTGCGTCATTCGCAGTGCAAGAGACAGGAAAGAGCATGGAAGTCATGTTTCAGGAGAAAGGCACGAGGAGCAATCGGCTGTCCATCAGGTCATGGAAACTTGTCATCACGGCAATCAGTCAGACCCCTTCTGACTTACAGACGCTTCACAAGCATGGCAAAATCTATGCAGGCAGAGACAATTTCAGTGTCAAATGTTTTCAGCCACCTACCACGCAGCTAGCGGAATCGCCCGGACACAAAGCCGCCTGTTCCAGGTACGGTCTTTCCGTCACTTCTCATTCCCTCCTACTATATGTACCGCCAACAAAAGGAAAAGGCCAGGTCGTCACTCATAGATTCAGTTAGCATCTTGAAAAGATCTCAAAGCAGTCGCTCCGTGCTGTGGCTGGCGGTTTAGACACCGATGCAGGTCAGCGTGTCGAGGCCCTTATTTTCGGCACAAACGTCGCTGTCGCAGCAGTTGTTGACGTCATCAATGCACTCGACTAGTTGCCAATGTCAGCACGCGCCTGGGCAGGAGGGGGACAAGTGCTCCGGAGTATGGAGGAAAGGGGGGCTACGTACCACCCTTGGCTAGGCAGCGCTTCTGGAGGAGAGCCTCGGGGACGGCTTCAGGGGCCGGCACAACGGCGGTGACGATGGTGGCGAGGAAGGCAGTGAACTTCATTGTGGATTGATGGTGGTGTTTTTATGGTTTGGCGGGTTCGTTAGCTTATTGGAGGATTGAAGTTGTGATTGGCAGCGGTGATGAAGTGCTTCATCTCTATGACGCTGGCCCTTCTTATAGAGTTCTCCCATCCCCTCTTGCACAGCTTTCTCCACCATCTCCCCTCATTCATCCATTTCCATCCTACTACCAGACTTTGCTAGAATCATCCACCCAACTCACATCCTCCATCCAGAACCGCAACAGCAGCTTCGGTCTCCACAGCTCTTCTTTCCCATCTCGCCACCAACTCCGGATGTACTCTTGCCAAGCGTCAATCGTCACGTTTCGCAGTCGTGACCTTGCCTGTCGAGCGAGGCTCACTGTTCTCTTCTGATTCCGGCCCCCAATCGCTCCGCCGCGGCTGCTCGTCAAGCGGTAGAAGCCTCGACGATCATGGCCAATACCAAGTGGTATAGCAAGGTTGAGCTACCTCTGGTGTGGAAAGGGCTCAGAAAATCCTGTATAGTGTGGTGGAGTCGGAAAAGGACGTTGTGAGGAATCGTCAGACGGACACCCATTTTCCCAACTATGCCTACGTAACGAGTTGAAGGGATCTTTGGGGCTCGTAGGGACATTTTCCGTGCTTCTCCAAAGCCAGCGGTGCTGCTATACTAGAGCGGATTTTTCGGAGGGCGAGGACGAGGTGAGAATTGGCGACTATCTATCCGACCGCGTTGATACGACCTCACTGGCCACGAACAGACGTAAGTATCGCCAACTCCCAAAAGAGGGCATGAGAGATAGTGCCGGCGGCAAAAAGCACATAGCCCAAAGATTCC
>JAIFKG010001763.1:0-34423 GCA_020351975.1 Phyllosticta ampelicida
CCCCCCCAACCTTTCTCTCGAAATGCTTACATATTGACGTGGTGGATTTGACGGTTCGCGACGTGCTAAGCGCGCCACATTAGCACGCGAACCTCGGAGCAGACACTTCTGTCATCTCCCGCTGTGGTGGTGTGAGGGTTGATACTTGGATCCTACACGTCAAGTCGGGTTTTTGCTCGCTCCTGACTTGTTCGGGTGGGGATTCCGGAAAGGAAAATCGAAAAAAAGACAAAAATTTAAATTAAATTTGAATTGGTTCGAAGAAGCTGCTGCTGGCCTGTTGCGCTCAGTTTGGCTAGAGACGCTATCGAGGCAACATCTCAAATCCAATCCCAATCGGACGCCAATAGACCCGAGAAGTTCAGTGGTGGAGTACGCCACAGAGAGAGAGAGAGAGAGTGTGTGTGTGTGTAGGAGCAACCAATAGACTGCCGATAACATACCTACGCAGCGAGGGTATTTCCAGGGCGCGCCTCAAAAATGCTCATTTGAACAGGTTCAGATGGAAAAGATATTGCAGCAGCAGGCGGCAGTTGCCAAAATGTCATTACGATCGTAGCCTCGAGTTTGGCCGCTCGCTCCGCTCCGCTCCGATGCAAATGCCTTAAAATGAGTAAGGAGGTGGTGGGTGGTCGGGTGCCGTAAACGAAAAAAACAGAGAAGGGGAATCCCAAAGCAAAATGACGATCCAATCATCTCCTTTAAACACCGAGTCGCCAGACCTCCGTTCCTCCGTCCCAAAAGCTGGAAATTTGCTTGCAACGCGTCTTGTGTGCACGCGCAAAGCTATAGGCCGTTCTCCCTTGGCGTGTCGGGTCCCGAAATCCTGGGCAGCTGCGGCGGGGGTGCAGGCGGGCCAGTCCCGCTGCGTCGCCTCCTTTCTCTCTCATACACGCCTGGCGGCGGCTCCAGGCTGGTGCTCTTCCTAAACTTGCCGCCCATGCCGCGCATCCACTCGCCGTCCTCGTCCCTACCGAGCCAGTACTCCTTGCCATAAGAGACCATGAAACGGCCAAGCTTGCCTTGCCAGCCCTGGCCCTCCTCGCGGTTTTCACCAAAAGGATTTTCGACGAGGTCTTCCGACGGGCTGCCTGTGTGGAGGGTGTATTGAGAGGCTGATGTCATAATGATGTGCTGGCGCAAGATAGTGCGCGCATACGCCAGCATGATGACCACAAAGTAGATTCGTACAGCCCAGAGCGCGCTGATGATTGAAATGCTGGTAATACTGCCACTCTGGAAGACAGCACCGCCAAGGCCGGCCGCAGGAAAGGAGTCGGTGCTGCCTACAGCAACGGCATCCTGTCCTGTCTTGTAACCTGAAGCGGGTTCCGCGACAACGCCAACCTCCGACACATTGTACTTGGGGCTTGTGAAGCCCGAAGTGTCACCAATCATCTTTCCACCGGGACCCCCCGCAGTGCCGTCAGGCTTGATCTCGTGCGGGTGTTGCGCAAGCACCAGGAACCACGCGACTCCAAAGGCAGCGGTGTATGCGGCATTGATGACGGTATCTATGGCATAAAACCAGGCCAAAGCGAGGCAGCGCAGAGGGTCTTGCTTCCGGATATATTGCGCGAGGTAAACGGTCAGGAACAGAGCGATGATGGAGTAAATGTACATGGAGAGCTGGAGCGGCGAGACGTGGTAACCCGTGGCAAGGGCAAGAATACCGAAGAAACCAGTGATTTTGTTAACGAGAATGGTGAGTACTATGAGCTCTGCGCCTGTTCGCAGTGACATTGCGTAGAGAAACGTCTGTTCGTACCGTCAGCCTGTGGAGACGTCAAGGCCGTGTAGGCAGGCGCTTACCTTTGGGCGAGGCATTTCGAAGAACGACGAGGCTGCCATGGTGAAAAGAGAAGCGGCCAATGTGACCGTAGATTAGAAGAGTCGAAACAAACCGTGGGCGTGGAGAAGATGGGAATCGCAGGTGTGAAGGAGAAGCGGTGGTGTGGTGTTGATAAATCTGGGCGGGCGCGGAGTCGCTAGGAACCGGCCTGACAGCCTGGCAGCCTGGCTGGGCAATTCCATGGTTCGGATCCCGTCAGATCCGATCGGCGCCACCTGTGCCACTCGGCCTCGGCCACTCGTGAACCCTTCGTGCAAAGAAATGTCAACTCCATACGGATAGACGGTGTCCTGATGAGGAGGAACCAAATCGCTATCCAACTAAGTCCAAAAGCAGACATACATCGAGAATTAGAGCCCCGCGCCTCCGATTCCACATTTATTTTGCGCTTTACTGAACACGCGAGTGGAGGTCCGATCGAATATATCTACACATGCTTCTCGTGGCTAAAGATACAGGGAATATTTCAACAAAATGTGGAAGCTCATCGACATGCATCCCTTTTGATCCTTTGGTCCACTGTTCTCGGTTCCCGTTCAACGCCTTTTTCTCAAAATCATGTCATTGATCAATAACCTTTCGAACTCCCTTCTCCGTCCTCGCTTTTGTCAGATTGATCACGGTGACCATCAGCACCGGCAACGGAGGTTTTCTCGGTCACGTCTTCCTTTTCTAGCTGCCCGTCTTCTTCAGCAGTTTTTTCTGAGATTGAAGTATCCCCTAAGTTCTGGTTGCCGGAAAATTCCTCTGGCAACGAAAAGTCATCCAAACCATCCGCATGCTCCGAAACGGCCTCCGAAACCTCGCGAGCTTCCACTTCTTGATCAATGGCTTTGTCCTCTTCGGCGACTTCATCAATGATGGCCTCCTCTGGAATGTCGAGAACTTCGTCAGTTTCGTTGAAGCTGCCTTGTGGAAGAACACTGCCTTCGCCTTGTTGGTCGTGCCGCTCCGCGTCATCGAGCGTTTGATTCAGCTTATCTTGGATCGACAGTGAGCTTCTCTTCAAGGCGCGTCTCCTTTGCGCAAGGCGTTCCGAGGCGTCTTCGGCCTGTTCGGCAAGGTGCTTCTCAATCGCCTCCTCGACCAACTCTTTTGCCTTGAACGCAAGCGCCCGAGTGGTGAACACGCCAGAGAAGCGGTAACTGAGCCAGAGGTATAGTACTAGAGACTTGTGCAAAGTCTCCAATCGTCCAAGTTTTAGTCGTCGTTTTTCAGGGCTGTCGAGGGCCTCGGATTCTTCCTCATCCAGACATTCCAAGTCAAACCCAGGAATATCTAGCAGGGCGCCAGATTTGTTTTCGCTCACACATCTAGCCATCTCGATCAAAAGCTTATTCTCGGGTGGAATCTCGCCGCTCATTAATTGTTTCCCAACACCGGCCGGCGAGATGCAGAACGTAAGTCTCTCGCTCACTGTCAGACCATCCACACACTGTATAACGTCTGCAATTGCAAGTTGATCCTTCATCATGCACATGTGAAACCGGGAATGAACTCTGGCGAGTTCCACAAGCTGCAGTAGGATGAAGCTGAATGGTGTCCTTGGAGGGAAGAATGTGGCGAATCGTTCGACGATAGCGTCTGGGGGGAAAATTCCCGCTGTTTTCAAAGGCTCTGGCTCTGATTTCAGGTTTGCCTTCACAAATTTAAAGTCGTCCACTTCTACGGCAGTCACAAGTCCGCCGGGATTTTTTTCCTCTTTTTCCGCCTGACTCCCGAGTCCATCAACGACGGCTTGGGCGTCTTTGTTGGCTTGGTGTGCAGTCTTGAACCGTCCCGCTCGACCTGCAATCTGTTTAAAGTCGGGCAGTGCTAGTCTTACGATCTCGAATCCGTTGAATTTGACCGTAGTGTTGAAGATAATTCTTTTGATGCTCCTGCGCGGATTCAGTATAGCGCAATATTGGGCCGTAATCCAGCAACTTACAGGTTGAGACCCATGCCAACGGCATCACTGGCCACCAGGATATCATAACCACTGTCAGGATCATTGAACAACCGTGCTTGTGCAGCTCGTGTTTCTGGAGGCAGACTGCCGTATACCATTGCCACTTTCAAGCCAAACTTTTTTTGAATTTTGGCCTTGATTGCGTGAATGTCGTATTTCGAAAAAGCGACTATACAGTCGCCCGGTCGCAGACCACGCAGACCTGGGCCAATGTTTGCCTTGTCGACATTCAGAGGGGTTAGACGTTCATAATTCCGAACTTCAAATTCCTCACCCATGGACGCGGCCAGTGACCTGATAAGGGGAACAGTCCTAGCTTCTCCGCATAAATGCACCTCGTCAGCTTGGACACCGAGAACAGCTTGAGTCCAGGCCCAGCCACGGTCAGTATGACCAATCATCTGAATTTCATCGATGACAGCCACGGGGATTTTCGTTGCGAGCGGAACCATCTCGACAGTACAGGCCGTTATTTTCAAGTCACCGGCATGGGGAGAACGTTTTCGCTCTTCTCCAGTGACCAAATTGGTAACGATCCCTTGCGCATTCATGCGAGTGTAAACTTCGTGGGCCAACAGGCGCAACGGTCCAGCGTAAACACCGCCCTTTTCCTCGAGTCGTTTGAGAGCGTGGTATGTCTTGCCCGAATTCGTTGGTCCTACGTGCATGATGATTTTCCTGGGGCTGGAACGAGTTTTGGCGAACCACTCGGTAGGATATCGCAGGTCGGTCATCGCTTTTTGAGAATTGAATAGATCTTGATCTATTAAGTTGCTCGCTGCAAGATGGCCCAAAAAGCTCGTCTCGAGCTGCTTGTCGAGACCGTTGGGACCTCTTTCTTGCAAAGCTTGTTGTAGTGTCCTCCATAACTGTCCCAGCTCTTCAGCTTGTTCTCGTTTTGGCGAGACGTAATGAGCGTAGTCGGTATCAATCCTTTTCAAAAAGGTAGCCCACGCATCATATTTTTGTCTCGCATCAAGACCCATGCCTTCAAACACCGGGGTGTTCTTTAGTACCGCAGCTTGAGCTGTGAGGCGATTGTAGACCAGTTTCTGAAAGTACGATGGATTTGTAGCCCGATCTTTGATCTTGGGCGATAGCGCGTGATCCACTCGAACATGGTGTTTAGGCTTAGGAAAAGCGAGTGATTTGAGGCGGGGAGAAGCTTTCTTCTGCCGGTTGAGAAAGGAAGAGGCATGGAAAGAGGCTCGCGCTGGGCCCAGCGGGCTACAGCGGACGGGAGAGTAGAGCATACATGGTTTTCGGCAGGATGTCGTCAACATGGACTACGAGGCGACGGGTTGGAGAAGAAGGAGTACGATTGCGAAACTGCGCAGGATTGGACTGAGTCGGCACGTCGAGAGGTTATAATTATTTTACAAGGTCAAGAATCAATATGAGGGCTAGATGGTGGCAAAGGCGGCGTGAAATTGTGTCGGCAAAACGAGGCCCGCAACGCCGACTTACTAAGTCATATACCTACGGCAACAGAGTGTGGTCCTAGCACAGCTAGTTGGTTGCAACGGTGCCTGAGCATCCACATCAACTCCACACCCATACCCCCGATCAGAAGCTCCCTGAACTCGCCTCTCACCTTTCTGCTTGCTTCTCCTGCTTGCAAACTTCTTTGCACAACTGCTCGCACTTTGACCTCCGCCGCCCTTGTACTCTTAGCCCTCACTGGCTCTTGCTCTTCGCTTTGAGATAGTGCGCCGCGCCCCGCTATCCCAGTCGCATCTGACCCACAACACGGCTGCCTCGCGCCCTCGTTCATCATGGGGTCCTCCATGATTGACATACAGCGCGACCGTAAGCTCCGCGTCCAAGTCACTTCCGCTACAGCAGGCTGACACAGCTTTCAGTCATTCTCGACACCATTCGCAACACTGCACGCAAAGAGGTGCGTCTTTGACCCGTCCAACTCGACCCACCGCTTGTCTAATCACACAACCAACTCAGTGGAAAGTCTTGGTCGTCGATGAGGCCAGTCGCAAGCTCATCGACAATGTCGTCAACGAAGATGACATCTTGAACGAAAACATTACGAGTACGCGCTCTGCTAGTGTCGACGCTTGCTTCCGTACCTGACTTACCACCAGATATCGAGCAGATCATGGACCGCAGGCCCATGAATCAAGATATGGACGTCATATACATTCTGTCTCCACAACCACACATTGTAGACTGTCTCATGGCAGACTTTGAGCGCCGGCGTTACAGAAAGACCTATCTAATTTGGACATCACGTACGGCAACCCCCTCTCGCTTGAGGTCCCAAAACGCGCTAACGCGCCAGCAGTACTTCCAGGACCTTTGCGAGAAAGAATAGACAAGTCCGCCAACGCAAGAGATCAAATCGTTTTGTTCAAAATCCTCAGCGCCGAGTATTTCCCACGAGAGTCGCACCTGATTACATTCCGAGACCCGTGGAGTTTCCCCGTCCTTTACCATCCAGCATGCAACAACTTGGTTCGACGGCACATGGAGGAATTAGCTCAGAAGGTATGGACTGAAAAACAGGATCAGGACGATGCTGACGTCCTTGCAGATTGTATCCATCTGCGTTTCGCTCGGAGAATACCCCACAATTCGCTATTATAAGCCGAGGAACCCGCTCCACGAAGCCAGTGTTCTCTGCGGACATTTGGCCCGATTTGTCCAAGATGAAATCGACCAATACGCAAAGTACCACCAGAATTTCCCGCCGCCCTCGAACCGCCCCACTGGAATCCTGTACGTTGTTGATAGATCTATGGACTTGTACGCACCCTTGATCCACGAGTTTTCGTATCAGGCTATGGTTCACGACCTCCTGCCAGTCAAAGATGGTGACAAAGTCACCTACAAGACGGTGCTCAATGAGGGCCAGGCCGATGAGGAAGAAAAGGAAATGGAGCTAGGAGAAAAGGACAAGATTTGGGTCGAAAACCGTCACCGTCACATGAAGGATACGATTGAGAAGCTCATGAGTGACTTTCAAAGGTTCATTGACGAGAATCCTCACTTCACCAAGGCGGATAGCAGCAACGCCACCAACCTGAATGCAATTAAGGACATGCTTGCTGGTCTACCTCAGTTTCAAGAAATGAAAGGAGCATACTCTTTGCATCTGAGTATGGCACAAGAGTGTATGAACCTGTTCCAGAGGAACAAGCTGCCCGATGTATCATCGGTCGAGCAGGCAAGTGATTCTTACACCAATCAAGAATCTAAGCTAACCCGATGCAGTCTTTGGCGACCGGTCTGGACGAGGATTTCAAAAAACCAAAGAACTTGGCCGACCAACTGGCGCGTCTTCTTGACGAGGACAGCATCAAATACTCCGATCGGCTCCGACTGATAGCTCTCTACTTACTTTACAAAAATGGCTTGCTGCCTTCAGATCTTCAAATGCTACTCGCGCACGCACAACTACCGCCACAAGATACTGCAGTTCTTCAGAATCTCGGATTACTTGGAGCTCGCGTAGCCAAACCATTGAAAGACAAAGAGCCGCCACCTGCACCCCTCTTCCCGCTCAAGCAGCGAAATGGTGCCGTCGATGATGAGTATGCGCTTTCCCGCTTTGAGACGAACCTCAAGCGTATGCTCGAAGACCATATTCGTGGTGCGCTTGATGAGAATGTTTTCCCTTTTACCAAACCACACTCTGGAGCAGCAGCGGACTTTGCCGCTTCGCAAGAAAGCATGGCTGCTTCTTCTTTGCGTTCTGCAAAACCCACATGGGCCAAGTCCCGACTCAACAACGTTGAACCGCGTCAGCGCGTAATCGTCTTCATGGCAGGCGGCGCGACGTACTCGGAGTCGCGTGCATGTTATGAAATCAGCCAGGCCACTTCCCGCGAGGTATTTCTGGCAACTTCGCATATGCTCTCCCCTGGACTCTTCATGCGTCAAGCCAGCGACCTAAGTATGGACCGGCGACGCCTGGGAATCCCGGCAGATTTGCCGAAGCCAAAGGCCCCAGATCACTTGTTCGAGAGGGAGCCTTCACCTCCGCCACCTCCTCCAGCCCATAAGAAATTGGGAGATCTGCAGGCCATGGCACCACTCCCGCCAACGCCCCCGGCGGCTCAGATGCAAAATATGAACCTCAACGGAAGAACGCCGAGCCCTGCTGCAAGTCAAACACCGAGCGGAAAGCCAGAAAAGGAGAAGAAGAAGCACCACTTTTTCTCGTCAAAGAAATACAAGTCTTAAGAGCATGGCCTTTGTGATCATGGGCAACAGGCGGATTTGCATAGCGGGAGAAATAGTGACGGCGTTCCGGGGCGGCACTGGATCACCTTGATGGTAGGCAAAGCCATGATGAGCTATAATTGTGGAAGAACTGTCTGCCTCTTATCATTGAGATAGTATTAAAAAGCACGATGAGCAAGCTACCAACTACGCATGGCTTCAATGTGAGTTTCTGTTTCGGTGCTTACGTGAAGAAGAACAAGACGAGCATGAGACCGAATGCTGAAGTCTTCCCTCAGAGTATCCCGTCAACTTTTCAAAGCAGCAAGCCAGGATGTTCCGATACTATGATGCTTCCCGCTTACGCGTCGGCGTTTTGCATCTGGCGTCAGCGGGCGATTGCTACAGTCCCGGCTCATGTCCTTTCATTGGCCGGCTGCGGCAAGTGAGGCCTACAGGGCGAACAACCCCCGCAGGCTCCTCATCCTTGTCAACCCCGACGTCACAGTGTGCCACTTTCTTCCAGCCCACCGCACCATGCTTCCAGGTAGCTCACAGCTCCAGAATATGATGCTGACAAGGCCAACCGGACGCTGCCCTTCTCGTTGCATGTGTAGTGGCTAAATAAACCCTAGCTCCCCGGCGCATGTTACCGTTTAGCTGTTCCACTTACCTACTGTTGTGCTTCGACCGTGCTACTCCTTTGCGCCTGTAGGCCCACAAGTCAGGCAATTCTCTTCAAAAATCTCCGCCATGAACACCAACAAAACAAAAGCGCCGATCACTGGTAGACCACCCACGGCCAACGGAGAGCAGCACCACACCAATGGCGCTTTCAAACCTGTGAGCAATGGCTACACGCCCAAATATATTCCGCCTCCGGAACCTGCTGCGCCACTACCCGCGCCAAAGGTTGAAAATAAAATCAATTTGCCAAAGTGCCTGGAGGTTACCACTATGACTGACTTGGTTGAGAGGATCCAAGGTGAGCCCTTTAGTTTGAACTTTTGAGCAGAATCTTGCGCGACCAGCCTCTGCTAGCTTTCTCTCTCCCGCCCAAGCTCACAGTGCTAATTTTCCACAGAATCTGCATCCATCGTGTTCCCCTCTACGCCTCGTCTGCGCGTCTCAACCGCGCTTGGACCGTCGGGTCTCTGCCACGCGCTCGTCGCAGCACCCAAGAACGAAGAGTCCAAAGCCAGCCGCTACAAGCTAGTTCTTAAAGGCCCTGGCGTCCCGGCTGCAACCCCTAAAGAGAAGGAAGCAGATCCGGCCAAGACGAGAAGGGAGGCGCTGCTTGCGCTGTTGGAGGAGATGGAGAGGAGGGTGGGCAAGGAGTTGCTTTGAGGAGGTGTGAGGGAGACAAGGGGATGGCAGAGGATGGTTGGAGAGCTGAGATGGGTATCAGGACTTGTGCTAGAGTGTCGTTTGGATGGTACATATTCACGCTGCTAGGAATCGCATCCCCTTTCAATTGCGAATTCATCGGGATCATGCGACTTCGATCGATATTCATCTGCACGCACGTTCCTCGTGGAACAAACATAAAAGCGAGTACAATTAGATAGCCAGCAGCGGCAACGTTACCGCCTTCGATATTCCGGAGATAGTTTGCTTGTTTGGAGCTTTCGATCCCAAGCAAAAAATGTTATGACGTCACTGGTAAGCCTTCTGGCCTTTGGGCCTCAGGCAGTCACGGACCCTTATCATCCGTCCGTCTGCCGCTACCCCTGAGCTGCCAAACCAGCAAACCTGCTCTGAAGCACTTGGTGGAATAGGGCGCCTCACACTCTGCTCTTGAAAACCACAGGCAGCGCCATGTGTCTTGAATGAACCGTCCATGTTTTGGTCATAAGGGGCTCTTGACGGCTCTGCGAACATGGGAAGAGCTTGGACAACGCAGACTTTGGGTATTTGCAAAGGCAATCCGCCAGTCCTATCTTCTGCGAGACTCAACATCCCAGCGCGCAACCGACAAAGCAAGCTGTTGAACGCCTCGCTCAAACGTCCGCCTCTGCGGATTCGTCCATCTTCGTCCAGCATTGTGACCGGTGGCAGAACTTGTTGATACTACCGGTCATGATCGGTCTGCAACCCACTGACTCTACGTTCGACAGACCGTCCATCTGTCCTTCTCTCCTAAAATTAGGCAATCCTCAAAAAAACAAGATTCCAACTTGAAAGCAAAAGAGCTGTTTACACATTCTCCACCAGCCCGCCTGACGCTAATGGAAACGGTTAGAACGATTAAAGAGGTCGCTGAACGCAAAGTACGTCATGGCGAGTACGGATCCGAACTTCACTGCAGCTCACTGCGGGGATGATGGCGCTAGCGCTGCTATGAAGCAGCTGCGATGCAATCTGGACGCGATGTGTGTATCAGTTAGAGGGGTTGACTAGCGACCCATGGGATGAGGGGGAGTTGCATGACGGCACGAACTCTCAGAGCATTGCCAGTTGAAGTAAAAAAACCTACCGCCTATTCTCTCGACAATAATGTCACCCCAAGCGAGTGACGTAGCCCGCAGTGAAGAATGTTCAAGTCTCTGTCTTTGCAGTAGAGAAATTGGGATCGAGAAAGCTCGGTTTCCTATGGATCCGCTCTATACTTTTCTCAATTACTGATGGGAGAAGGGTTTTAACGGCGCAAACGCCTCCACGAGCACAACATGCCACCACAGGGAGTGATGAAAGAAACGTCGATTCTAAGACCTGAGTGTCCAAAATCCTGACATGTGAAAAGCATACGAAATTTCCTGATGAATTAGTCCGAGGTTACAGCTATAGGAAGCTATTCAACGGCTTGCGTTGGGATTAGAATATCTTGTGGGGCCCACTGTGCCACTTCCGAAAGAAGCTTGTGGCCAAACGGGTGATTTTAATGCAGGCCATGGGGTTTAATTTAGAGAATTGGAATGCTCTCCGCGCGCCTAGCGACGAATCCCCCAAGCCTTGCAATCAGAGGAGAGTCAACATGGCAGGTTGAAGCTGTTGACCTTCTGGGGTTGAGTAAATCATCCGAGACCGGGTTCTTTCACTACCAAGGCTGCAGGCCCTTCCGTTTTGGGACACGTGCCGGGATGCTGGTCCCAGTGTCAAGCCTCTTGCTTCATGCTCACGCTCCTGCTCACGCTCACGCTCACGCTCCCACAAAACTGCTGAAGTAGGCTCGAGTGTTGGTGGGATGTCAACGCAGCTTCTTGCCGGGTCCGTTCAGGATGTGACCCTTGCTCTTGAAATATTGTAAAACTGCGACGGGTCGTTCAAACCCTCCCATCTATTGGAACTAAAGGGAGACGAGGAACAGAATGGATTGTCAAGCCTGAGAAATCGGCCATGTCGATGAGACATGGTTGTCTATGCTTTTCTGGGTTTCGGGTTGGACCAGCACAGCCCAATAACATGTTTGCTTTAGTCAGCCTATCACTTACTCCAGATAAGCCTTTTCCAGACAAATCCTATCCTAAGGAGTAGAGAGTCCAGGGCTCCTGGATTGCGCATGAGGGGGCGATCGATGCCAAACCCACGGTAATGGGCTGATAGGCTTCAAAGGTCTAGCATGCTGTGCCGTCCTGCGCTCGCGAGCCGTGCCATAGGCTCGATGAGACGGCCAAGAGGTGTTTTCGAAAATGGCGCATTCTAAGCTGAAAGTTGCCAAGGCTATGCGATTGCGATACACTCGTGGAAGAAGTCATGGTGTTGAGGCCAGAGACGTGAGGTCTGAGAGCAAGGCATATCGTAGATGACGCACGATGCAGACGGTGATCTCATGGATCAACAGAAATAAGGTCTGTAAGATGCCGGTATCCCTACGCTGTGGGGGAGCAGCAGCAGCAGCAGCAGGGAAAGGCAATCCGGGGTTATGGTGTTTGCTGATAAGGTGTGGAGGAGCAAATGGCTGCACGCCGCCGCCATGCCCATGTACAAATACAGTATCGTATCGACTAAGAACAGGAATGCTGCTGACAAAATTCCCACGTCTCATCCTTCGATGCTCCGCCATGCCAACTGCTCCCACCACTCTCGACTCATGGGCGAGTATGAAGCACATCTGCCACTTTTGAACCCCGCCCCCGCCCTCCGCGTCCGCATTCCAAAGTCCCCTGTCTTGCTGGTACCACCCACATAGCTCCGCGGACTTGTCAAAAGAGATCTCACGCAATGCGAGCCAATGGACTCGGACTCGAGGATGCTCTCTCGCGAGATCACAACCCAAGCACGCGATCCCACCGCCGATGACTCCCAGATTGCCGCTGCCGCAGCCAAAGCCGCAAAGGTACGGCCCAGGAACAAGCGCAAAGATGGCATGGACGACCAGGCCAAGCGCCGCTGCGTGAGCACCGCCTGCATAGCCTGCCGCCGCCGCAAATCGAAGGCAAGCCATTCCGTGCATAATTCGACATCATGGTAGCTGACTCTGGATCTTACAGTGTGATGGCAACACTCCCGCCTGTGCCGCTTGCGAATCTGTGTACAACACCGAATGCGTTTACGACCCAGGATCCGACCATCGACGCAAGGGCGTCTATAAAAAAGACATTGATCAACTGCGCACCAAGAACTCGACTCTGGAAACCCTGATCCAGGCCATTCTAAATTACCCCGAAGATGAAGTGCCTGGCTTGGTAAGGCAGATTCGGACTTGCGAAAGTTTGGACATGGTCGCAGAACAAATTCTCATCAAAGAACAAGGCTTGCCCGACGTGGAAGAGGAAATATCGCCGTCGAACGATTCGACACCAGCGACGCAGCCGACCTTTGAAACACAGTTGTCTGGGAAAATGGGCCACTTGAGGCTAGAAGACGGCTCGCAGAGATTCATCGGTGGGACGTCGAATTTGATATACCTGAACCAAGGCGCCGATGAAAGCGATGACGACGACATGTCCGAGTACCAACAGCAAGAGGATCCCATCGCCTCATGGACAACCGTCACCAATGACCCGGAACTCATCATGCACCTCATCAACATGTACTTTGTGTGGCACTATGCCTTTTTTACGACCTTGCCAAAGAATCTCTTTTACCGGGACTTTTTGCTTGGAAATCCGCCGGGGGAGGATGGACGCAAGTACTGTACTCCGCTACTCGTCAACGCAATGCTGGCTCTGGGGTGTCATTTTACGTCGCTACCAGCCGCCCGCGCAAATCGGGATGACTTGGCGACAGCGGGAGATCACTTTTTCAAGGAGGCTAAGCGTATTATCATGGAGAACGACTTGCATGAAAAGCCCAGGATGACCACAGTCCAAGCGCTAGCTCTCATGTCGGTTCGCGAGGCTGGATGTGGACGAGAGGCCAAGGGCTGGGTTTACAGCGGCATGAGCTTCCGAATGGCTTGCGACCTCGGCCTGAATCTAGACTCAGGAGGGTTCTCATCAGGGCAGCGCTCGTTGGATGACGATGAAGAAGATGCACGTCGAATCACTTTTTGGGGATGCTTCCTCTTTGACAAGTAAGTCTTTCCAATTGGACACGCTTTCGCTTGATTCCAACATCTCAGGTATATTTCTAGTTCTGAAAGCTGACTAGCGCACAGGTGTTGGTCCAATTATCTGGGACGCTTACCTCAGCTACCCAATAGTCTGATTACTGTTCCCAAATTCGAAGTCTTTCCAAACGAGGACTCGGAAATCTGGTGTGCCTATACCGACTCCGGATTCAGCCAAACAAATGCGCAACCTGCCCGTACGAGAGCCGTTGCGCGGCAGATTTCGGCTCTCTGCGAAATCAGCAACGATCTAATGAATGCCTTCTACAACCCGAGTGACATGGAGAAGCAAAAAGGCAAGCAAGTCGAGCTCAAGAAATTGAGTGAACTCCACCAAAGGCTCGAGGCCTGGCGTCGAGACCTGCCAAAAGAACTTGAGCCCAAAGAAGGCGGACTGCCGTCAATGCTTGTCATGCAGTAAGTGACCCGCTACTCATGATGACCTCCGCTAATCCATGACAGCATGTTTTTCCAGCTTTTGTACATACATCTTTTCCGTCCGTTTCTCAAATACAACCAACAGAGCTCACCTCTGCCCCCTAATGTCTCGCCCCGCAAACTATGTACACAAGCGGCTCAATCAGTCTCTAAACTTTTGAGGTTGTACAAACGCTCCCACGGCCTACGCCAGATTTGCAATGTCGCCGTCTATATTGCCCACTCGGCATGTACTATTCATCTCCTGAACCTTCCCGAAAAGAATGCTCGGAGAGACATCATCCATGGTCTCAAACATCTCGAAGAGATAGCCGAAGGCTGGCTTTGTGCTCGCCGCACTCTCAGCATCCTCTCAGTGCTCATCCTCAAATGGAACATTGAGCTCCCCGAAGAAGCCGCCGCCGTCCTCGCCCGCACTGACGCCAAATTTGGGACATACTCAGAAAACATCTCAAGAAAAAGTCTCAGTCCGCCCTCTCAGCCCCTTCGACCGAAGCCCGTGGTTGGAGCCAAGAACTTGGCAACATATGGCTATGTAGACGCCTCCAGCTTTCCTTCTGCAAGTACGAACGGTGCCTATGGTGGCTCAACGATCACTACTGCCTTTGGAGCTCTTTCCCAACATGGTACAGATCGCAGCCACACGGATCCGCCGCAAACAGCCGCCGACATGCAGTATCCACGCGCTGCTGGCGTCCAGCAACACACGCATATACACACGCCACAGCAGAATCCGGCGACGCCAGCATCAGCAACTACAAACGCCTCGCAATCCCCGCGGCACAAGCAGCAGCAGCAGCAACAGCAACAAATGCAACAAGCAGGTGGCTCGCCATGCGACCTTTTCGGTGGTGTCGACGCCCTGCTACGAGAGAGCCAGGACAACTGGTGGCTCCGCGACCAAAGCGCTCTCGCCCTTGGCTTCGACAACTGGGGAGTGGTTCACGCCAGTGCAGGTGGCAGCGCTGCAGTCAACACGTCGACGAGTCCGATTGCGTCAGCGGCGCCGTTTGGCCCTGGTGGTGGTTTGAACGGCTTGTCTGCTGGAGCCAGGACAGCGGGAGGGGCTGTTGATGGTATTATGACGGCAGCGGGCTCGTCGGGGGCAACGGCGGATGGTTTTGGCGGGCTGCGGTTTGGGTCGTTGACCAATCTGTATAATGAGGAAGAGTGGTATCAGTAAGAGGGCTCGTTGTTCGGCTTGAACTGCCTTTCGTGTACATATGGAATACCCCTGAAAAGAAAGAAATGGAGACATCACGTTGCCATGTCCTATTTTGCGTCTTGTTCAATCGCCATGATCCACATGTTGACAAAGGGAAAGTTCCACTCCAAGACTTTGAATTGTCGTCACAGCATGCAGGGAACGGAGGGAAAGATCGTGGTCAGAGAGCCACCGAATGATCCCAAGCAAGACGATCAGATCGTTCAAAAGCTCCTCTCTGACAGGAAGCACTCGGAGCAAAAACGCCCTGTAGATGACGGGGTTTAAATTTTTCCTTTCTTTTCCCTTACTGAGACCACGATAAATTTGGTTGTCTCCGATTCTAGTTGACCATGAGCTTCATACACACGCCCTTTACCTTCCTTTTCCTGCCCGACACGCCAGACCAGCCAGCCCGCTTGCGCATACCGTGGATCCATCATCATTCGGTCCACATGAGCGCGAATGAAGCCCGAGGACCGTGTTGTCGCATCCACAGAGACCACACGGACGGCACTGCGAAAAAGGGATGGGAAGAAGACGGACGATAAGGGAGAAACGAAAATTTGTCCGGCGTTTTGTGGCTTTCGCATGGCAAACCTCGGTCGATGATACTTCCTCGCCCGTCTGAAAGCACATTCAAATGGCGACTGAGTATCGTTCCGATTGCTTGTAGGACCGATGGAAGATGCATGCGTCACCATACAATCAGGTTGTCTAATGATGTACTTAAACACGCTACACAGATAGCTCCAGAAATCGAGCGTTTAATCGTCTCTCTCCCATCCTACTCATTCGACCAAAAAGAAAAAAAGAAAAAAAGAAAAAAAAAGAGGATGTCGCAATGCGCAAGAAGGCAAGCAAGCGGAAGAGAAAGAGGGGTATCCTATTGTCTACATAGACATCTGCCCTAGTCCAGTCCATCCATCTACCGCCTACCTCATCAATTTCACACTCTCACAAAAAGTAGTCCGCCACCGGCTTTTTTGCCGGCATTCCGCGCGAATCCTGCGGTGCAGCTTCAAACACGCGATAGCGCCTGCCCGGCCCATCGCGCGGCGGTCTGTCGGAAAACCCGTTATTGTTGTTGCCGTTGTTGCCATTTGCGCCACCAATACCAGCACCAACACCGCTACTGCGGCCCGCGTCGCCATTCGAGCGCGTCACAAAGCCGCCATTGCTGCCGTCCTCGCCGAGCTCGAGGATGGCGGCGACGTTACCGCATCGGTAGCAGTAGTTGGGGGCGCTCCAGACGGTGACGATGCTGTTGTCGAACATTTCCTTGAAGCCCTCCATCACGAGCTGGTGGGCACGCGCGATGAGCGAGAGGTCGTTTTTGTGGTTGAAGCACTTGACGATGTCGGCGCCAAAGAGGAAGCCCGCGCCGCGCGGCGATAGGCCCCAGCCGTCAATTTCGTCCGGGTCCGACCAGAGGAGGTCGCACATGGCGCCTTCGTGTGGCACTTCTTGCTTCCGGTCGAGCAACCTGATCTTATCAATGGTGTCGATGAGCGGCGAGAGGCCGCCGTGCACGCATAGTACCGCACCGCCGGGGTTGTCAGTGGAGCCAGAGCTGGATCCTGAAGCACCTGTTCCAGCAGGCCCGGTTTTGGTAGGTGTTCCGCGCAAGGGCGGACTCGATGTGTCCGCGGCGTTTGATCCAGGGGAAGCCGCGCGTGAATTCCTTGGGTATCGGTTGATCACCTCGTTGTTCGAATTCAAAATTTCAATCTCAATCTCCTGATCCTCTGCCATGCTGCTCTGCGTATTTGCGTCGTCCAGACTCGGCGTGGGAACTAGATTGGAAGCGGCGCCCGAGACGAGGGCGCCCAGGGCCAGGTAGTCAAAGACTTCGCAGCAGTACCGCCACACATTTGCGCTGCCGTATTTTCGCAAGCACTCGTCGTAGAAGCCGTAAACTGTCGTGATTTGCCGCGACTCATGGTTGCCGCGGATCAGTGTGATGCGGTCGGGGTACCGCACTTTGAGGCAGAGCAAGAGTAGGAATGATTCTAAGGAATAGAACCCGCGGTCGACAAAGTCGCCTGGAAAAGTCAGTCATGGTGTTTGCTACTTTTGCGAATTGTACTTACCCATGAACAAATAGTTCGTGTCAGGGACGTCGCCGCCAACGCGGAAGAGCTCCATCAAGTCGTGAAACTGGCCGTGTATATCGCCGCATATCTTCAGCCATACTTAGCCTCTTGACAAGAAGGACTTGGGAATCGTGCGCCAACTTACCGTCACCGGCGCATCTACACCCACAACATTGCCCTCTTCTATCAGCAACTCACGCGCCTTGTAGCATAGCTCGCGCACCTGCGCTTCGGGTATCGGTCGACATGCGCGCAGCTGCTCTATCGCCCTGGATCATCTGTTAGTGTTTCCGGATTCGGGAGAGCGGCAGAGGAGTCGCGCACTGGTCTAAGTCGCTCATGATGAACAGTGTGCGCACGCGGCCGCAATGGCCTGCGGCACGGTATTACGCGTGGTCGTTGAGTAGAGAGAAGAGAACAAGAGACGAGCCGCGGGAACGATGTGGGCCACGGAACTGGAGGAGTCGCGAGAGGAGATCTGTAGCGGCGGTCGGAGGAGGCCACTAGTTGTGGTCTTGGACGCGAAGAGGCGCGAGGTACCAGGTAGGCGGCGAGAGAAGGCGCGGTAGTGTGGTGGTGTGGTGGTGTGGGGCGATTTGGTTGAGATGTTGATTGCGGACGCTTCTGCCGGATGGATGATGCAAGAAAGAGAACAAGTGCCAGACTTGATGCTAAACTCTCTCAAAGGCTCAAAAGCAGAACAGATGTTGGCGATGGTTGGCCACACGGCGTGCTCGTCGTCACTACATGTACCTACCGCAGCAGCGCAGAGCCGCCCGCGGCCAAGACCAATCGTGTTTCGCGGCATCATTCGCTCCGCCAAAGTTCGCCGACGAAAACCAGACAGTGGTTTGCTCGACTTCCATCCATCACAGTACTGGGCCTCTTGATCCCATCTTCCACCACGCGCTCTGCAGTCTTTCCTTCGTCCTTTTCTTTTGGGCTTCGCGTCTCGGCGGTTTCAATTGTGAGCCTCAATGCTCGCCATCGCTCTCCCTTAACTAATCTCTCTACCTAGTCTCCTCATGCGCAGTTCGCGATAGCAAAAAAGAAGACATCCATCCCACAAAGGCCAATCTACGTCCTCGACCGACGAGCACAAGGCCAGTCCGATTATCTCCTCTGGCTACAACCGACGGGACGCAGCCAACCATTAACCTCGCCGGCGCACACACACAGCCAACCATGGCGCCAGCGCTGCACCCGCGCTCGCGCCAGACCGTCTCCCTCTTCACCGGCACGCTGCTTGTCTCCTTCTTCGTCGTCGGACTGCCGCATCTACTGCCGTGCCCCGTGCCCTCGCGCGCCTACGCCGACGCCCCCGTGTCCGCCGACCCCAACAACCCGCAACGCCGCCGCCGCAGGAGGAGTGCGCCGCCCGTTGCCGTCGACGAGGAGACCACCTCTGCCGCTGGAATCGTCGGCACTGCCATGGAGAATGGTCGTAGAGCGAGGGAGTGCCCCGTTCCCAAGCCGGGAGGATTGGTTGGCAAGGTGCTGGGATTTGACACGGAGGGAGGCGCGAGGCCAAGACCGACAGAGGTGGTGGTTGAGGGTATAAGCGCGAGGAGGGAGAGGGGCAGGGGTGGGGATCAAGAAGGTAGCTGATAATGTGGGAAACAGATAGAGAGTCAAGAGAAGGAGTGAGAGAACAACGTACAGGGAGTTATATGGGAATAGACTGGGTTGCTTTTTGACTGGGATAGACATGGGCATGGAACTCGCATCTCCAACAGGCCTCCAGATGGCGTGGAAACTTTGAGTGTGGGTGGCATTCTGTGAAGTGCACAAACGGACGAGAAGTCCAACTTGTGCGCTGCACTTGTATATGATATCTGTACATGAGGTGAAGTAAATTTAACTCCCATCTTCCCTTTCTTTCTCTATTTCCTTGAAGTCTCTTCTGGCTATGTTGTCATCTCCAGCAACTTCACTTTCCACATTAGCAGACAGGTTCGGGTTACACCATTACAGGTCCACCTTTCGCTTCCTCTGCCCCCCATCTCCCACACAACCCCACACCTGATCCAGCACCTGTCCCACTCGATCCAGCACACGACGTCCTCCCATCGCTCCTCCAAACCGCCTTACACGTTCCTCCTGGCTCATCAGCACAAACGCCGCCAGCCCAGCGTTTTTCAATCCCTGCCGTGTCTTCTCGCCAGTGTCCGAACTCTCTGGGTCCTCTTCTTCCTTCTGCTCCTTGAGTGCGTCGAGCACGACTTGGGCGGCAAACGCGTCCATGCCCGCGCGCCGCAGCAGCAGCTCCCAGAGCGTCTCGTCTTGGAGCAATTGGAAACCCTCGGTGCTCGCGGCATCGCCTCGTGTGCTCTCGCGCTTCTGGTCTGATAGCTGTTGTCCAAAGCGCGCCATGAGCCTCACGATCCACCGCGCCAACGCCTCTTCCCCGTCTGCGCCCGAAATCGGCACGAGCATGACTTCGACATGACTGTCTAGCTGTGTTGCGCGGCCGCTGAGTTCGGCAAGCGCCAACGCCTCCCTTTCGCCCAGCCCCGCTACGTCTTCCGCTCCGCCACTGGTCGTGGAATGAGAACCATGCCATAAGCCGACAAAGACTCGCTCGCAGCGCTGTGCTACGCGGGTGAGTTGCAGCGGGAAGAAGTTTTCTGGGCTCGGCTTGGTGCCCGGTAGCGGGCGCTGTGCGAGAGCTGTGAACGTCAGTATGAGCAGTGCGGTGCTGGGAGCTAGAAGCATTGCGGGTAACGGCTCGGGTTGCTTGGGTTGCGCTGGATGTTGCCCGGGAAAATGAGGTGGAAAATGTTCTAGCGGTGAGCGCTCGATAAGCGTGGCTGTCGGGTACAGTGATTGGATTTTGGTGACCAGAGAGCGTTGGTGCGTTGAGGGGTGCGTAGAGATGATGAAAGAGGCTGGTGTCAAGACCTTGGGGAGTGGAATGAGGGGCTGCTCTTTGGATTCGACTGCTGGGAGAGATGGTTTGTAGGGCCCTTGCGGCAGTGTTGGAGCTGGCATAGCCTGGCCCAAGTTGTTTTTTGGAGGTGAGATTATGATGCCGCTGTGGACCTTCATGAATGCTGATAGAGACGTAGATGCCGAGAAGATGCTTCCAAACATGGGACTATTCGCAGGTGGCGATGGAAACGTTGCTTTTTTTACGAGCTCTTTAACATCAGCCCCCAGCCCTTCTGGTCTACTCCGTGGTCGAGAAGTTTGATGTTGCTTTGCCAAGGGTTCGGCCATACGAGGTTGGCCTGACTCCAGAATCTCCATCTTTCTCTTCCGCACCATTGATTCGATGTCATCACCAGGCTCGAAAGAGACTGGCTCGAGGTCTTCCTCCTCTCCGTAGAGGTCGTCCAGTACACGCAAACCATCGGGCTTCCAAGCCAAATCCTCGGGCTTGACCACTTTACCAAGGGTCATTTCCTTCATGATCGCTGAAAACTCCTTGTCGTAGCGGATTTCCTCGTTCACGACTGTCTTTACCTTTTCAGAGACAAACGGATTCCACCTCAATTTGGCGTCAAGGCTTGCGATCTGATCTTTTGACATGAGGCTCAGCTTCTCTCCTCCGCAATCCTTCAGCAACTGCTTTTGCGCACCTACAGCCGTTCCACCATATTTCTCCCAAGGTGGCACAGGAAGCGAGAAACTCATCAGGGGCACTTCAACCCGCCGCAAAGTGTCAACCTCAGAAAGCTGCTCTTGTTCAGTGCGCATTGCAACCCTCTCTGCTACAGGTGCAACCTCGTCGCGGAAGAAGGTATCGTAATCCTCGCCGTCTTCCATTTTGTCATCAGGATGCAGAAAATCCGACGGTAAGCCTTCATTATGCTCACTTTTGCACACCGGGGTGGCAGCAATGTACCGGGTAAGATCCTCGGCGAATGCCGCCGTTTTCTGCTTCTTCTCGGTGCATGGTGGGTACGTTGAAAGCGGAGTCAGAGGGACTTCAACTTTTAGATCTTCGGCTTTGCGCTTCTTCCTACGAAGCTCGTCCGTCAAACTTGAAAAGGCGTCAAGGAGCTCCGGATCCGGCTCCTCGTAAAGCAATGGGTCAAACTGCATGCCCTCTGGAGGTACAAGGGTGTCTTGTTGCATAAGCTGGTCCTCGATTGCTTGTGCTTCGGCGGCCGCTGAATTGGAATTTGATGACGGATATTCGAGTTGATTTGTCGGAGAAGAAGAGTGCGGGTCAGGGAATGGATTCAGTGGAGGATCCGTAGGTAGGAGTGGTGGAGTAACTGGCTCTGCGAAGTGTATCTGCGGAGCTGTCAGCATTTTTCAATTCGGGGGTCGAAGAAAGCTCTCACCTTGGTGACCTTATCCTCAGCTTCCTTCAAGACCTGGTCCACCATGAGTTCTTGGTCCACGTCGGAAAATTCGTCTTTGAGGCACGACTGGAAGTAGAGAAAGTCGGCTCGCGTCATTTGAAGCCTCTCAGATTCCAGTCGTTTGTTGATCTGCTCCAGTCGCTCCCAGCACTTTGAAGGCCATTTCAATCCCTCATCTTTTTCTTCATTGACTTCTTCCAGCGGAAACTTGGACTTGGAAAGCGTCTTCTCTTTCCGCGTCATGAACTTGAGCATGTCGAGTTCATTGTCAGAGCTTAGGAACGGGAGCTCAACCTTCATGTTGCGAACATGATTGATTCCTCCTTCAATAGAGGCTTCAGTTACTGCAGGCAATGGCGGTGCACGGCAAGCAAATGCCAGGGCTTTCGCTCCTAGCATGTCAAGCCCAAGGCGTTCGTTGAGCTGAAACTTCTCAGGCCAATCAATCTTTTGCGCATAGGGTGGATCGACCAATTCTTGGCTGAAGAAAGGTGGTGCCCGTGGGAGAGCGTCTGGCTTCAAAGGACCGTCGGACAGGTAATCGCTGGTGAGGCCGTGGAACCGTGCGTAGTCGATGATAGATGGCTCTTGATTACGCCGAGCCATGGGATAGCCGGGCATAGCTGTTCCCCGAAATAGTGCGAAAGGATGTGCAGTTTTTAGGCTGTAGCCATGAAGTATGAATGGATGATGCGAATGGGAGGATGGAGAGCGCGAGAGAGATGTAGCAGAACTTCAGGGTCCAGCAATCCAGGGTCTAACATCTTTCTGCCGCCTTCCTTCTCAATCGCACCAAATACTATATTATGTCCCTCCACTGCTCGCAATATTTTCACTCCCAAGGCGATTATCGAAATCCTCAAAGGGAAACATCTTATATATTCCGAGTTTATCCTATTGTGCTCGGGAAATGACCAGTGAGTTGAGCACCAACAAGGGACAACGGCCCGGGTATCGATTTTGAATAACCTGGCATGCTCATCATATGCGAAAGTCCCAGGAGAACACTTGCAACATGCTTGAAGTTCTGCCGTTTCCACCATTCTCATCTCCCAAACGTTGACCCAAAAAATGCTTCATCTCCGGATCCTGCGACAATCAAAACTGCCAAAAGAGACAGGATACACAGCTCAATCTTCTCACCAAACTCCTCTCAACAGTTCAAGCCTGATCTCCCCTCTCCAAAAAGCCCGGATCCATCTCAATCTTCTTTTCAAACTTGGCCCACCAATCCTGAAAGCTCTTCAACGGCACCGCCTCTTGACCACCAGGACCCACATTCCCCGCAAAGCTTGCCAGGAAGTTGAATGCATTTGCAATGATTCGCTGAGCGAGCACCTTGGTCGAGACGGGATTCGCGGCGAAAGCCCCAGCCTTGACAAGCTCCAAGCCCGTGGAACTTTGTTGCTGCTGCTGCTGCTGCTGCTGCTGTTTCGCGTTCATGAGCTCGGCGATTCTAGCAACGGGTTCGATGCTGACACCCAGAGTGACAGGCGCAACTTGACCCGTCGCCGGATCGACCATGGCGGTGGGGTCCACGCCGTCGACCTTGAAGATGGCGCTCTGTTTCTCATTGGCGATGGCGCCGAGAAAGCGGAATTCGGCCGAGGGCGGGATTTGCACGTAGACGCCGGCAGCGGTGTCTTGGGGTAGCTGCGTTCCCGGAAGAAGAAATACGACAATGTGAGAGAAGGATGGTGCGGCCGGTAGCGGAAAGGCATATTGTGTTTGTGAAAGGACTTGGGGTTCAGTCAGGACCGGACGACCTGATATTATGACACCGAACATGTTGATTGTGATTGGAAGACTTCAATCAAGTCTCCTGAAGAGAGGTTTGGCCAGAAACAGTTCTGCCCGTGAATGAAGGCCTGGTGCCGGATGCAGGATGTTGCTTGGAAGGCAGCGGGCAGTGGTGAGATTAGTGACGTCGAGGCGATAACGTCCGAGTACGGGTTGCCGGTATCCTTGTTCAACGCAATAGGCACAAGATGAGACAAGAAGTGGGTGAGACAAAGGATGGATGGTAAGGCTTAATCAAGTCAAGGCCAGCAGAGGGGATGTTTAATATTTTCCCAATTGAGCGAAGATGCTGCCGCATTCGAGAAATTTCGGGGTCTTGAGGACTCGAGATCTTATCGCATCTTATCGATTGCGCGCTTCGTTTTGTTTGGTGCTTGTTCCAGGTTTGTTTCTGACTGTCGCATGTGGGTGCGAGGCCTCCAATCCATGCTCGGGGGCCGGGTCCAATCCATGACCTGAACAGCTTCGCTTTATTGCCTTCAGCTTACCACTTGACAGCTACGAGGCTACGAGGCTACGTAGCTCTGCCAATTCCGACGCCGAAAAGCCATCCACCATCTCTGCTATCTATTCCTGCCGCCTTCTGATCTGCTGTAAACGATGGCCTCTACCGAAAAGTCGACCAAGTCATACCTGGATTTGGTCAACGAGTGTGACAAGTAAGTGGCTGCTGCTCGAGTGTGCTGCAGGAACTCCACAACATCTGGGCTGGGCACCAAGAGAGCTTCCATTCCTTTGCACGTGCGAGCGCATAGTTTCGAGACTACATGATATGAGCAAGCGTCGAAGCTGTGGGTTCACAATCGATTAGATCGAATCTTGCCGCCGGCGCCAGCACTTCTTGGACTAACGAGTTCCCCACCACCAACAGTTTCCCCTACCCGCAAACCAGCCCGGGCCTCTACGATGCCACGCTCGGTGGCCTGTACACGCTGCTTGTCGCCGAAGAGGAGTCCATCCTGGGCTTCGTGCTGCCCCGCGTCGCCGAAGTCCTGCGCGGTCTGCCCTCATGGACGCTCAACGATGAAGACCGCACGCTGACGCTCAGCGCCGGGCCCACCGAGGAGGAGCGCAGCGCCATAGTCGCCGCAACTACCATGGCCATGCGCCAAACCAGCCACTTCCAGGTGCTCAGCGGCTGGCGCGATGAGCTGTACCCCGTCTACGGCCGCGACGGCAAATGCTTGTTCAAGATTGAGCGCTCCGCCAGCCCGCTCTTCGGCGTCGTTAGCTACGGTGTGCACATGACTTGCTACAAAAAGGATGCTACTACGGGCGAGTATAGCTTTTGGATACCCAAGCGCTCTATGACGAAGCAAACGTATCCGGGCATGCTGGATAATACGGTTGCTGGCGGGCTGGCCGCCGGCGAGAAGCCGCTGGAGGCCGTGGTGCGCGAGGCTGAGGAGGAGGCCAGCCTACCGGCTGAGTTTGTCAGAGAAAGAGCAAAGGTCGTGGGCAACGTCAGCTACTTCTTGGTCAGGGACGAGAAGGCGGGAGGCGAGACGGGTTTGATGCAGCCCGAGAGCCAGTATGTCTACGACATGGAGCTTCCGGATGACGTGGTGCCCAAGCCAAACGACTCCGAGGTCGAGTCGTTTGCGCTGCTGTCGACAGAGGAGGTCAAGTTCTCGTTACGGAGGAGCGAGTTCAAGCCAAACTGCGGGCTCGTCATGCTGGATTTCTTCATTAGGCACGGAATTCTAACTCCAGAAAATGAGTCGGACTATGTGGAGATAATCGCGAGACTGCATCGCAAGTTTGAGTTTCCTACTGTCAAGTGCCCGGGCTCGCGATAAACGACAACGGAGACAGGTACAAAAGACTAGGGTCTGCGCAAGTCAATACTTTTCCAGAGCAAGGTGCCCGAGATTTTGCTATTCCACTCCACAGCTCCACGTCTTCTTTCTTTTCCGCTATATATCCTGGGAATATCTAGACTCGCCCTTTTTGATCTCTCGTACGCCCGCATTCCAGTAATGAAAAGGTAGAGCGCTGACCCGTCTCTTAACGCCAAAAATGCAAATGTCCCTTCGCGCCCCGTTCCCAAGCTGAATATGCTTGAGAGGTTTTTGGAGTAAAACTTGAGGGTTGATCCAAATACCTAACGCTTGATTTTCACAATGGCATCTTGTGTTTATTTCTTGAGCAAAAGGTAGACGTAGTCGATGCGCAGCGGCGTCAGCTTCTTGTACGGGCCATCGATAAAGAGGAGTAGTCCACCAAACGAAATATAGACCTTGCTGTAAGCCGACTCTGTCAGAAAATAATCGTTCCCAAACTATCCCAATACGCAACTCACATGTGATCGCCATCGCCGTCCTCAAAGCGGTAGACCTTGCCATGCATGACGTAGTCGTACATGTCGGCAAGGGTAGTCTCAGTGGAGGTATCCAGCTCGCGCCAGCCCTTCTCCTCCTTTGTACCGTCGAGGTTAAGGGTGCTCGCCAGCAGCAACTGCAGCGACTCGCCCGACTCGACGGGGAATAGCTCGTGGTTAATGTCGAGAGTCATGGTGGTCTGGTTGTCCGTAGAAGACCCCGTCAGCCGCGTTACTCGGTCATACTTGGCATTGTCCAGCCCCGTAACGTGGAATGTGTCTTCGTAGAGCTGCGAGTCTGACATGGGGAGTGGTGGAGCGAGTGGTGGGGAGGATGTGAAAATACGCGCGCAGCGTCGAGTTGAGGCGCGTTTGCGGGAATGGTTGGCGCGGCGGGTCGGTGATAGTGTTGCAATCGCAATAAGTTGTCGTGGGAGCTGCGGATTTGTTTCTGTCGATTTGGGCGAAGCTTTTGCGTTAGATGGTGACGGGGAAAGTGCTTGCGATGCGCGTGAAATCGTGGAGGTGTGAAGGCGGTGACCCGAATGGCAGAACAGCTTTCCAAGCAGAGTCGTTTCCGCCGCCGCCAAGGCTTCGTCCCTATCAACATTCTTCAGCATTCACAATGGCCTTTCGCAAGCGTAACGTTGGCATAGGCCGGACGCCGGCTGGAAACGAGTCGCCCGTACCGGCACTGAACCCATCCCCTGCAACAATACCTGGAGTACGCCCTTCGCCCGTTGATGGCCGGCCGACGACTTCGACCGGAACACCGTCGCTGGATGGAATTTTGGCTGGCCATGCAGGCCTCGCAATGGGGTCGTCCCTCCTGGTGGAAGAGACGGGCACAACAGACTTCGCGGGAGCTCTGTTGCGATATTATGCGGCAGAGGGCGTGGTGCAAGGGTGCAAGCTTCACGTTGTAGGGTTCGGAGAATCCTGGGGAAGACAGCTGCCCGGGCTCGTGGGCGTGGCTGACGGCGAAGAGGAGAACACTGGTGGATCCAAGACCAAGGATAAGATGAAGATAGCTTGGAGGTACGAGAGGCTGGGTGAATTTGAGGCGGAGAAGAGAATTGGCGCTAGAGGTGTGTGGGACCTGCTTTGCACCGTTGCTTTGTATATATGTTCTCAACACGGACATTTGCTACATTTCAATCAACACTCATATCGTGAGTGCTAATGGTGAGTGGCTTCGTAGGACCAGTCGACAGAAATGCCGCAGGAAACCCCTATGCTTCATCGAATGATGCTGCAACGCTTCCTTTCTGCCACAAGTTTGATCTGGCCAAGCGACTCGAGTTCCCACCGGGAACCTCGATCAACTACCTTCCTATAGCACCACCGCACCAACAGGCATCACCTTTTCCGCCGATTCTTCTCAACATCTCAAAAAGCCTGGCAACGACGCCACCAACGACGCTCCATAGAGTTGTCGTGCCCAGTCTCCTCTCTCCAGCGCTGTACCCAGCTAATGCCAGCCAACCTTCGTTCCTCCTTCAGTTCTTCCATGGCCTCCGTTCCCTACTTCGCAAATATCCCACCCGCCTCACGGCCATTCTCTCCCTCCCACTTGAGCTCTACCCTCGCCATTCCGGTCTGGTCCGCTGGTGCGAGCTGCTCTCAGACGGAGTGCTCGAGCTTCAGCCGTTCCCTCACTTGATGGATTCCTACGGTGACCTCGCGGCATCCGGAGCCGCAACAGCAAATGAAGAGAAGCCGCAGGGCATTTTGCGGGTGCACCGATTGCCAGTCTTCCACGAGAGAGGTGGTGGCGGCGGCGGCGGAGTCGCCAGTGTTGGTGATGACTTGGCCTTTACCATGAGCAGGAGGAGGTTTGTGATCAAGCCATTCAGTCTGCCGCCGGTGGAGGGAGATACAGAGGCTCAAGGAGCACTGGGTGCTGAGGGAGGAAAGCAGACCAAGGTCAACATTGAGTTTTGATCGGGATATTCGATGGAGTTTCCATAGCTCGAAGACTGGGGTACAAGATCCCTCACTCTCTGCAGAATTCTCCTAGAGTCAAAAGAAGCGCTAGCGGTCCGACTCTTCAGATTCAATGCCGGCCTCAAACATGGCTTCCATCTCAATTTGCTCCCAGCCCGCGTGGCCGGCACCAGAGCTGAGACCCCGAGAGTAGCTGCGGCCGAAAGACGGGTTCCGAGGATTGATGGTTATGCCGCCAAAGCTGGTTCTGACGCTCTCCCCGAGCAGTGAGTAAAATGCTAACCATCCTGTGATGAGGTTAGTGCTAGTGGCACAAGTGGCAGGAGAAATGGTGGGCCATACCAAATAGAGCGAGCAATGGGAGGGAGATAACCAAAGCTAGAATAATAAAGACGCCCATAATTCAATTCGTGTATCTCTTTTTGAAATCTCAAGTTGTGTTGGGGTTGGATGGTCGTTCGAGTGCAGTTCGGCTGCAGCTTGACCCGGACGCTAGCTGGTACGTGCCCTCGGGCCTAGCCGATTTTCTCCCGGCCGCTCACTTTTTCCTCAACGACGTCTGGTTCTTTCTTTTATCACTCGCAACATGTAGCAACCACAAACATCGCCTCGACGAGGCACCGCACAGGTACGTAAGCATTTATTCCCCTTCCTACACCTCCTTTCATGATTAATGCAACTTTATCAACAATCTGTCAATCCCCTGAGCTTCAGAGCAAGACTCTGGACGTTGATGTCACATAGTCCTAATATGATATTTCATAATTGCACCTATGCAAACACCTTCATGGCCGAATAGAGACTAATAATCGCCACTAGATTCTTTAGGAAACCTTGCCTTACAAGATGAGTGGTCTCGCTCACGTCTTTCCCTTTCAAAGGGCACCGACGGCTCTACCAGGCGGTCAAGTTCATCCGACACCAAGTCCGGCCACGGAGCAGGAACAGATTCCCGCAGTCCTCGTCGACGAAGCTGAAGGCATTATGGTACAATGTGATGATGTTTACGGCAGTACTAGTTCAGGAGCAGCGCCTGCATTGGCAGATGAGACCATTCAGATGTTTGAACCTGTGGAAGTCGGAGACTTGACGCCGGCCCCGAAAAGTCAGTCCGGATGCAGCCCACGGAAAATACCTGAACAAACCCTCAAGGGTGAGTCAGAGGGCATGCTCGAAGCAGAAACGCTGGATGCACCCGGGGTGGATGACCAGCCAAAGTCAGACCTGGTTGACCCTCAATTGCCTCCAACGTCGACACTCAGTGAAGAAACTACCCGCCCAGTCTTCACTAGCGCTGAAGTATCACGCTTTAGTGCTTCCAGTTGGGAAACCAGGCCTGTGCAAGATAGAGTAGAGGAATCACAAGACTCGATCGAGTTTCCAGCATATTCATCCGCATTCATTCCTGAAACTCAACCACAACCTGCTTCTGAAATGTCGCCACAAGATACCAAAAAGACAAGCAAGGCCACCGACGAAGCCCAATCACACACGAAGTCAGCTCCTGCTCCGTTCCCCATATCCCAAGTTGCTAAGAAATACTACATCCACGATCCAAACACTATTGCATACGTCCGCAGCCAGCATAACATGTGCGGCGTACTCATCGGCACACTTCCAAGCCATCCACAGCAAAATGTCTTTCTGGGCACACCACTCTTACTCATGCCGGAAGAGGCACGGCGCCTGGTCGAAATTGGTGCGGCATATATTGTGGACGACACGACGGCACACAGGGTTGGCATTGTAGGTGGCGGAATTCCCAAAGCAGAACGCAAGGCTTTCGTACGTGCGATGGAGAAGCAAGGCATCGAAGCCATGCGAGCCACGCAGAAAAAGGCGGACGATGTCAAGAAGGAGATCTTGAAGAAGAATGCGGAGAAGATTGCGGCGGCCAGGGAAGCCAAGCAAAGAGAACGGCAGCAAAAGAGAGAAAATGCTACGCATGTACAGCGCCAGGTAGAAGGCGGCGAGAACGGCGTATCAAAATCCCTCTTGGAACCTCCACCGCGTCCGCATTCACCCGCTCAGTCATCTCACAACTCAGGTGTCCCTGCTGAGGAACGCTTCTTCATCACACCCACTACCTCGCACCCGCCTCTACCTACGACGCCATCGGCCGCCGAGTCGCGCTCGCTGTTGCCCCAGGTGCCGTCATCTTACCCGCTCTTCGCATACCTACACTCGCGCGGCTTCTTCATGACGCCCGGCCTGCGCTTTGGCTGCCAGTACACGGCGTACCCGGGCGACCCGCTGCGGTTTCACAGTCACTTTCTAGCAGTTGGGCTCGGCTGGAACGAGGAGTTTGACTTGATGCGTTTGGTTGGTGGTGGTCGTTTGGGGACGGGTGTCAAGAAGGCGTTTTTGATTGGGGCTAAGGAGGAGGGCGATGGCGACGGTGAGGAGGGTGATGCCGCGGAGGGAGTCAGGGCCTTCAGTGTCGAGTGGAGTGGTATGTAACGGGAGAGACTGGTAGTGGTGAGAGCGCTGTGTCAGTAGGGTAAGGGACTATGCGAGATGATCAAGCAATGCTAAGATCAAGGAAACCATTAAATCAATCCCTGTCGAATTTGAAGTCTATGCTTCCATCATACCAATGCACATGAAATCATTTGCCAAAACTTCACTGTACAACTTATCATTGTTGCCTGGTGTGTATCGGGCAGAAGACTTTCCACACGCGCGCATGCTAGCGGTAAAAGAACCACCACAGTCAATACATTTGAGCATCGGAATCAAGGAAGAGAAAGAAGTGTGTAGATACGGAGGGTCAGCCTTGAGCTTCTTGATACTATTTAAAAGCACACTGTGCGTCTTTCCTTTCAAGCACGGTAGCATCAATAACCAGGACGAACCCTTCTCCTCTTCTTTCACTTCATCCAATGGCAACAAACGCAAACTTGCTCATACTGCACCCTCCCTTCCCCTAATTTCTGTCCTTTTATTCCACATCAAGAACGGCCATGTTCGCCCGTGGCCACCATGAAGTCTGGCAGCTACTGCAGGCAACTATCGTCTCGGCCCGGAGCGCCGAACAGCGCCACCTTCCCCAGACGACGACGATTCACTGTACAGATGTGGGGGGAAGCGAGCGAGCAAACGAGGGAGCGAATGACGAGTGTTGAGTGTCGAATGTCAAGGAGCTTGCTCGCGTGCCCATCTGCCAACGAAAGGATGGCAGGGTGGGAGTGAGTGGGGGTAGGTCTTGCTGCCAAGCACTGCCACAGTCCACAGATTCAATCCGACGAGCAAGTGCCCGAGCCGGCCCTACTGGCTGGGTCCGGTTGCGATTATAGCGAGACCGAGCGAGCACTGGCACATTGGGGTTTGCCCGCTCGGAGTTGCAAGGCTGGTGGGCGACGAGATCGGATCTAAGTGGGTCGTGCTCGAAACGAGGTAAGACCAGGTGAAGAAATCGGACGAAGTGCGAGTGTCCGAATGATGGGAAAACGCGGGGATGGCGTGCAAGCAGGCAGCTAGTGAGCAAGACTGCCAAGGGGTTGGAGAAGGGCCGGGGGCTGGTGCCAGGGAGGGGGTAGATCACATGGACGGTTATCTGATGTCAGCGCAGGGTATGGTGGCCGAATGTGGAAGTGCTGGCGCACTGGTAAGAGTGTGCAAGCGCCAGGAATTACCATGCTGTTCATTCGTTGAACATCTCTGAAATGCCTGTGCCTAGATACCTAGGTAAAGCTGCTTTGTTCGAGGTTGAGGGTCTCGTGAGGCCGGGCCTGTTCAATATCCGGCAACAATGCTGCATACGAACGCTCTGGAAGTCGAATTGCATGGTTGACACCTGGCGTGAGCTAAGGAAGCGAGATGGCGAGAATCGTATTCAACTATAGCAAAAGGAAGCGAGACCCGTAGCGGACAGCGATAGCACGGGTGCCAAGATGTGGAGTTGATGCTCCTCCACATGCAGTGCTCTCCACATGCAGTGCCCGGGAGGACCATTTAGCAACGAACATATAGGTAGAGGAAGAGCCAATCAGCAAGGACCTATTGGTAATAAGGAAAGACCTCGATGCCTGGGTTCCTTGTAGAAGTCAGTCAAGCCGAGCTTTCTGACAGGGTATCATCCCGTTGCCAGCACTGACTGGCAGCCGTAGGCGACAGCATCAAGTATCTTGGTGGCCTGGGTCGACAGTAGAGCAGACGGAAATGGTCGGGAGCGCCGCGCGTCTGTGAAACGGCACGGCAAAGCTTGGCTGTGGTGTGCATGGGGCGCGGCGCAAGGGAGTATCAATTGTTGGATTTTTCTTTTTTATTCTTTTGGTGCTCGTCGCTGACCGTGGTTTCAAGGGGTGCGATTTCGGACTTCAGATATCGCCATGGCAAAGTAGAAGGCATGTTTGTTCGAGCATCACAGTGGGCCGGCGCATAGACAACAGATGACCGATTGGGAGTCTTCGTTACCAAAGGAGGACAGCGGTCTTGAGATGTACAAACACCGATAGCCAAGAACTACAAAGGAGATGCGCAAGAGATAGAGTAATGGCGATGTGATCTCCGAGGCGGCAGACCCTGGCAATCCATATGGTTGACCGCTTACACCGTTGAGCCAATGATAGAGCGGCAAAAACGCTGACACAAGCATTGGCGCCAAACCATGAAAGCAACCAATCCACCTCACCTCTCACTCGCTTCTCCCCAGTCCTCGACAACGCCCAAGTCTCGCTACTTGTCGCTCTCGCTCGGCCGTCCACCCAGAATCCCAGAACAAGCTTTCGCCCCTGTACCAGAACGAGCCAGCCTGGTCCAGCCACTGCCATTGCCACTGCCACCCAACTCCCTAACCCATACCTACCGCTCCCGGACACCGCCGCCCAAGGATCTCTGGGCTATCTGAGATAATCAACCCCCCGCCCAAACAATCTCCGCCGCACCCCTACCCTACCTTACCCGCGCCAAATCTCAACACCACCTCCTGAGCTCTGCACTTCACCGCTCAAAACTCCCATGTCGTTATGACGACCATGGCAAACAACCATTCACTTCGGACCGACAATACAGACTCGCCCCTAAATCCTCAGCCCGTTGCCAATCCCGTTTTGCGCCAACCGTCCAAAGAGGATCTCGAGGTTGCCCGAGAGCTCAGTCTATTCAGTCACGCCCAAGAACAACATCAGCAGTCTTCTCGAGAACCCGCAAACCAAGTCCCAAGCATGCCCGCTGAAAAAGGACGTCACGCCGACCCCAGCAACCAGCATCACCAACAGTCCGCTCGAGATGCTGCAAACGATGTCCGAATCCCGAACGAGTATCACAGCCTGGACGACATACAGCATTTCCATCCAGGCCAGCAGCCCTCCCAATCTCGTCTTTCTCCATCTCCGAGCCCCCTTGTGTCGAGACAACCGGCCGCGAGCCCCCCCATGAACGGCCAGACTTGCAGGTATGTCCCTTGGCTTCCAATGTCCCGTTTGCTCTGACGTCTGAAGCAACTGCGGGACAACGCGCACTCCCTTATGGCGGAGATCACCCACGGGAGAACCAATATGTAACGCTTGTGGCCTCTACTTGAAGGCGCGCAACCAGTCCCGCCCGTCCAACATGAAGCGTAACACGGCCCAAACTCCGGCCATGTCTGCCCAGCAGGCCCATGGCACGCCTGAACCGCACGGACGAAGCCAGTCCCCATCTATGTATCCTGGAGCCCCAGTAAGAACACCCTATGTTGCTGCCGAACATGCCTCTGGCGGAACATGTCCAGGGGGTGGGCGTTGCAACGGCACCGGTGGTCAGCAGGGCTGCAATGGCTGTCCGGCTTACAACAATCGCGTCTCCAAAACTGCTCAGTACGCTCTTGCTCACGTGAATGCCAACGCTGTCGATCAGGCGCAAGCTTCGTCGTCGACTGGCGACAACTCCCAACCTCAGCATTTGGCGACTCCAGCCGGCGCGAGCGTAATACCAGCGTGTGCTAATTGTCGAACCACCGTCACGCCACTCTGGAGACGCGATGAGCAAGGTCACACAATCTGCAACGCATGTGGCTTATACTACAAGCTCCATGGCATCCACCGTCCAGTGCAGATGAAGAAGCAAGAGATTAAGCGAAGAAAACGCGTCGTTCCAGCAGCGCCCGCTGAGCCCGCCCACCATCTCTTTGCCCAACAACCACCGCAACAATATCCCCAGCACCTTGGCCACCAGCCGCCACAACAGGAGCGCAGCCCCCAGCCTTCAGTTTCTCCTGCGGCAACACACCATTCTTTCTCGGACAGGCCAGCAGAGTATCCTAGATCAGATCAAGAAGTAGCCGCACACCTCCAGGCTGCGGTTAATCAGCCACACGTCCACCATCACCACCATGATGATCACCACCACCGATTCGCCCCGCCTCCTGCAGACTTTACAAATTACGTTCCGCCGATGCCAGCCCAACAGGCTCCACGACCTATTACGCAACAATATCCCACGTCCCCAGCATCCTCGATCCCTAGCAAACGGTCTGCGTCTCCCGGCACAGACAACGAACAGCCTCCACCTCGCTCAACCTCGAACATTCCTCAACTTCTCAACATCGATCCTTCATTGTCAAATACGACATCCGCGACAGCACAACTCCACATCACTTCGGCCCCGACCACAGCCACAAGCCCTACAACTACCCACGCCGATGGCCAACAACAAAGCCAGACGCCAAGTCCCGCAATTAGCCCGGAGCAGCGACGCGCCAAACGGGCTCGCTTGGAGATAGAAATGCAAGAATTGAGGCGCAAGGCGTTGGAAGTGGAGGACGAGTTGAGCAAGCTGGACCAGGACGGGGATACGATCCTGAGCGACGCAGGACAAGTAGTAGGAGCGGGAGCAGGAGCGACGTCATCGT